>CAXITT010001169.1:27025-89698 GCA_964033795.1 Lymnaea stagnalis | reverse complement strand
ATATTTATATATATATATATATATATATATATTTATATATATATATATATATATCATTTAGCGTAGTTATCGGTAATTAGATTTTACGCGATAGTGAACTCATTATTTAACCACACTCTGGCGTATCTATAAATAGCCTGCTTGGTGTTTGACCCCTCTTGTTTGACCTTTGCTGGCGAATTATATATATAGATTCGGTCTAGCTTGAAAATGAAACGTCACATAAAATTGGAACCTAAACACTTGGCTTCTGTTCATTAAATCAAAGTATCTAAGAATGTAACATTTTTAAGCAATTCATGTGCGGATGAGTCTCACGTTGATATCGCTTAGCACCAGATCAAAACTTGTCTGACAACGGCGAGCCTAATTTACTCACCTTCATCTCACCCGCCTACAGCTTGGACAGAGAGACGGCCATTGGTCCGTAGGTTTTCTTTTGGCCATCAGTTGTGGACGAGGCCTCTTTTTCTCCAACTAATGCCGGGCACCATTCGTCTTTCTCCAACTAATGCCGGGCACCATTCGTCTTTCTCCAACTAATGCCGGGCACCATTCGTCTTTCTCCAACTAATGCCGGGCACCATTCGTCTTTCTCCAACTAATGCCGGGCACCATTCGTCTTTCTCCAACTAATGCCGGGCACCATTCGTCTTTCTCCAACTAATGCCGGGCACCCTTCTTCTTGGTGAATCCATGTACCGAAAGCTTCTAGAGCTTTCAAAAAAAAAAATGTTTTTTAACATTATGAAATCCTTTAAATTAACTTCGCTTTTGTTCATGTCTTTCTGGCTGGCAAAATCTTCCCACGGCTAGTTGACCCGTCAATCTATCGAGCTGAAACTTGGCACACAGACTTGTTGGCGTTGACAACATATAGTATCTAATTTTCAAGATCATACCCATACCCCCAAAACTTTCACGAAATAAAATTCCCGATAACTACGCTAAAAGAGTTATTTAAATTTGACATCCTATTCACTTTACTCGCGTAGTCATGATTGAATTCTTAAACGGTAAGCCAACTATGACCCCGGTTTCCGTCGATACTGACAGCATGTATTTCTCAAGAGATCAGGTGAGATAAACACTACATGAATGACAAACAGATGTGAAAGGCATCACAGGAGTTGCATATGATAAAGTAACGTGTTCATGGGTGCCGCAGTCTAAACCAGTTAGGATGATGATTGAGTACTTGTATTGCGCTTGTGCCCATGTTATTTTAGCATGCTCACTGCGCTCTGGTGTCCTAAACTCTATTTAAAGAGAAAAAAAAAAATCTTCAAACGTTCTTAAGTGACCTTTATCATTTTTAATGGGTCTCAAAGACTGATTCAAACTTTACCACAATTAGGGCGCAACAGCTTCAAAAGAGCGCACCGCGTATATCCTGCGATTCTCACCGCAGGGTACTCTCCATTCCTACAGGCTAAGACGGACACTCTAACACCATTCATCGCAAACATCATTCCTCTCAAACACCATTCCTCTCAAACACCATTCCTCTCAAACACCATTCCTCTCAAACACCATTCCTCTCAAACACAATTCCTCTCAAACACAATTCCTCTCAAACACAATTCCTCTCAAACACCATTCCTCTCAAACACCATTCCTCTCAAACACCATTCCTCTCAAACACCATTCCACTCAAACACCATTCCTCTCAAACACCATTCCTCTCAAACACCATTCCTCTCAAACACCATTCCTCTCAAACACCATTCCTCTCAAACACCATTCCTCTCAAACACCATTCCTCTCAAACACCATTCCTCTCAAGCACCATTCCTCTCAAACACCATTCCTCTCAAACACCATTCCTCTCAAACACCATTCCTCTCAAACACAATTCCTCTCAAACACAATTCCTCTCAAACACAATTCCTCTCAAACACCATTCCTCTCAAACACCATTCCTCTCAAACACCATTCCTCTCAAACACCATTCCACTCAAACACCATTCCTCTCAAACACCATTCCTCTCAAACACCATTCCTCTCAAACACCATTCCTCTCAAACACCATTCCTCTCAAACACCATTCCTCTCAAACACCATTCCTCTCAAGCACCATTCCTCTCAAATACCATTCCCCTCAAACACCTTTCCTTTCAAACAACATTCATCTTAAATACCATTTCTCTCAAACACCATTTCCTCTCAAACACCATTCCTCTCAAACACCATTCCTCTCAAACACCATTTAACTCAAACACCATTCCTCTCAAACAACATTCCTCTTAAATACCATGTCTCTCATGGCCGATATCAAACAGTTTTAAAAAATACGTGTAGAAGTTGGATTACCTTCCAGAAGTCCCTTATTATAATGGAGCTTGATGAGCCCACAATGAGCCACACTCTTAAGTTTTTCTTACACGCTTTTGAGATACACGTAGCTATGTGGGCCTGTCTATTTTATCAAACGTGGGGTAGTTTGTAACACGGCCTAGATTACGTCGCATACAGAAGAGATTATAAATGATTTATAAAATAAATTTTTGAGGAAAAATAATAATTCACAACAACCTATTTATGAAACTTATCTATACGTTACTTTTAAATTTTATAATCTAAAAGTTATAACTTTGTAGTAATTGAGCCAATGTACAACAACGACATAACTAATTATGTTATCCCTTTTTTACAACTTAATTCAAATTTATTAAAAAAACTCAGCATTAACTGAACAATAATAAGCCAAAAATTTCTATCAAATTTTTAAATGTATTTTTTTAAATAAATCTATTCCTATAAAATGTTTCATCATAGATTTATTTTTAAACTGTATTACTAAACGTTTTTTTTTTTAACATTGAAAGATAAAGTTACCGTAATTAATTGTTACAGACGTCAGCATTAAAACCTCAGTTACAGTTGCTAGCGAAAATGATTGATGCAATAGCAACACAGTAAGATTTCCAGTTTTTAATAAATCTGGTTGGCCTCCATTGTATAGAAACACTTTGCATGAAATCTGTGACCTGAATTTTTTCATAACCATCTACAATTATCTCAAATTGTAGCAACAACAGCATGAACAAGGGGTATTATGCACTAATGATTCTACGGTATGTAAAAAAAAAAAAAGAACTATTCTAAAAATGTTAATGTCAGAACATGTAAGTTCTGATATGAACACGGGGCGATATGTTGGACTCATTGTACCGTCGTAGTTGCCTACGGTGGGCATTTAAAGTTTTCGATAAACCTTCCATGTAGCGCTAAAGCCCATGTAGGGGTTTGGCCTGCCCCCCATCACTTCCTTCCACTCAGACTTAACTGATGTTTTTCTTTTCCATTTTTGAATTCCCTCCTGTTGTAGATCATTTCCACATCCTCCATCCATCTAAGCCAAATCTGCCTTTGAGCCGTTTTCCGCTCTCTAACATTTATAATTTTAAAAATTAATACAGTTTTGGAACCGACATATAGAGCGCATCAACAAATAATTTAGTGCAAAACCCTTCAAAACACTAATGTTTGCACCTAGTAAACTGTATTCCATTTTTAGAAAAATAATAGGCTGAAAACATCGAAATTTAATTTTGCGCTCTTAGGTTGTAACTTTAGTGAAAAGGCAACGCAACTCAAGATCAGGATAAGTGTTGAATAACTATGCCTTGTGTATAGATGATCAGAATCCAATCAGAATTCAAGAAAATGATAGCAAATTGAGTAGGGAAATTTAAAAATAACAAAAATTGAATTTAGCACCTTTTTGGAACATGAATACCTTCACGACGCAAATGCATGTACGAAGTGCGTTTTACTTTTTTTTCAATGTTAATCATTCTGAAAATATTACGTCAAAAATTATCTGGTATCGTACCATGATATGTGATGTAAAAAGTCCTAAGCTTTGCAGAGGATTTAGTGTTCTAATATTCAAAGTCGATTACATTTATTTGCACATAAGAGTAGAGAGAATGTGCCGTACTCCAGCATGAACATGATCCTAACCATAGCACAGAGGCGCACTGTGAATATACTGATTTAGATTTAGCATTGATCATGATACGAAATACAGTTGCCTGGTGGCTTGTATGAAGAAAAAAGCCACACACACAAGCAATTGTAAAGTAGATGAGACAGTAGCAATGATGGCTGGTGGGGGCCATTGGAACAGTGTTGATAATCGGAGAAGTTGAGTCAATCAGGGCACTTGGGTCTATCGGTGCAGTCTGTGTTGTTGGGGTGGTGTGGACAAGTGTGGCCGTCGGAGTAATGGGTATCGTTGGCGTAATAGGGACAGTTTGGGGCATTAATGATAGTTTGGGGCCATCGGGCAATTTGGAAAACAGAAACAGTTGAAGCAATCGAGGCATTTGGGCAGTTCCATAAGTTAATTTGTTTTTGAATCATAAAATAATGAAGAAGATTAATTATTTCTCTTACAACTTAGCGCGAAACAGCAAATAAAAAACGAACCCAAAAAAAATATTTAAAATTTAATTTGATAACAAGTGAAATGTTTAAATTTGTATTATCGCATAGCTTGCCCTCAATTTCAGTTGTGCCATAGGTTGCTTCCAATTTGAGTTGTGCCATAGATTGCCCTCTATTTGAGTTTTGCCATAGGTTGCCCTCAATTTGAGTTGTGCCATAGTTTGCCCTCAATTTGAGTTGTGCCATAGCTTGCCCTCAATTTGAGTTGTGCCATAGGTTGCCCTCAATTTGAGTTGTCCCATAGCTTGCCCTCAATTTGAGTTGTGCCATAGGTTGCCCTCAATTTGAGTTGTCCAATATCTTGCCCTCAATTTGAGTTGTGCCATAGGTTGCCCTCAATTTGAGTTATGTGATTGGTTTTCCTCAATTTGAGTTGTGCTATAGATTGCCCTCAATTTGAGTTATGCCATAGTTTACCCTCAATTTCAGTTATGTGATCGGTTTTCATCAATTTGAGTTGTGCTATAGGTTGCCCTCAATTTGAGTTGTGCCATAGGTTACCCTCAATTTGAGTTGTACCATAGTTTGCGCTCAATTTGAGTTGTGCCATACTTTGCCCTCAATTTGAGTTGTACCATAGTTTGCAGTCAATTTGAGTTGTGCCATTTGTTGCCCTCAATTTGAGTTAAGCCATAGTTTGCTCTCAATTTTTGTAATGCCATAGGTTGCCCTCAATTTGAGTTGTGCCATAGTTTGCTCTCAATTTGAGTTGTGCCATAGTTTGCCCTCAATTTGAGTTGTGCCATAGGTTGCCCTCAATTTGAGTTGTGCCATAGTTTGCCCTCAATTTGAGTTGTGCCATAGTTTGCCCTCAATTTGAGTTGTGCCATAGTTTGCCCTCAATTTGAGTTGTGCCATAGTTTGCCCTCAATTTGAGTTGTGCCATAGTTTGCCCTCAATTTGAGTTGTGCCATAGTTTGCCCTCAATTTGAGTTGTGCCATAGTTTGCCCTCAATTTGAGTTGTGCCATAGTTTGCCCTCAATTTGAGTTGTGCCATAGTTTGCCCTCAATTTGAGTTGTGCCATAGTTTGCCCTCAATTTGAGTTGTGCCATAGTTTGCCCTCAATTTGAGTTGTGCCATAGTTTGCCCTCAATTTGAGTTGTGCCATAGTTTGCCCTCAATTTGAGTTGTGCCATAGTTTGCCCTCAATTTGAGTTGTGCCATAGTTTGCCCTCAATTTGAGTTGTGCCATAGTTTGCCCTCAATTTGAGTTGTGCCATAGTTTGCCCTCAATTTGAGTTGTGCCATAGTTTGCCCTCAATTTGAGTTGTGCCATAGTTTGCCCTCAATTTGAGTTGTGCCATAGTTTGCCCTCAATTTGAGTTGTGCCATAGTTTGCCCTCAATTTGAGTTGTGCCATAGTTTGCCCTCAATTTGAGTTGTGCCATAGTTTGCCCTCAATTTGAGTTGTGCCATAGTTTGCCCTCAATTTGAGTTGTGCCATAGTTTGCCCTCAATTTGAGTTGTGCCATAGTTTGCCCTCAATTTGAGTTGTGCCATAGTTTGCCCTCAATTTGAGTTGTGCCATAGTTTGCCCTCAATTTGAGTTGTGCCATAGTTTGCCCTCAATTTGAGTTGTGCCATAGTTTGCCCTCAATTTGAGTTGTGCCATAGTTTGCCCTCAATTTGAGTTGTGCCATAGTTTGCCCTCAATTTGAGTTGTGCCATAGTTTGCCCTCAATTTGAGTTGTGCCATAGTTTGCCCTCAATTTGAGTTGTGCCATAGTTTGCCCTCAATTTGAGTTGTGCCATAGTTTGCCCTCAATTTGAGTTGTGCCATAGTTTGCCCTCAATTTGAGTTGTGCCATAGTTTGCCCTCAATTTGAGTTGTGCCATAGTTTGCCCTCAATTTGAGTTGTGCCATAGTTTGCCCTCAATTTGAGTTGTGCCATAGTTTGCCCTCAATTTGAGTTGTGCCATAGTTTGCCCTCAATTTGAGTTGTGCCATAGTTTGCCCTCAATTTGAGTTGTGCCATAGTTTGCCCTCAATTTGAGTTGTGCCATAGTTTGCCCTCAATTTGAGTTGTGCCATAGTTTGCCCTCAATTTGAGTTGTGCCATAGTTTGCCCTCAATTTGAGTTGTGCCATAGTTTGCCCTCAATTTGAGTTGTACCATAGTTTGCCCTCAATTTGAGTTGTACCATAGTTTGCCCTCAATTTGAGTTGTACCATAGTTTGCCCTCAATTTGAGTTGTACCATATTTTGCCCTCAATTTGAGTTGTGCCATAGTTTGCCCTCAATTTGAGTTGTGCCATAGGTTGTCCTCAATTTGAGTTGTGCCATAGTTTGCCCTCAATTTGAGTTGTACCATATTTTGCCCTCAATTTTTGTTATGCCATAGGTTGCCCTCAATTTGAGTTGTGCCATAGTTTGCCCTCAATTTGAGTTATGCCATACGTTGCCCTCAATTTGAGTTGTGCCATAGTTTGCCCTCAATTTGCGTTGTGCCATAGTTTGCCCTCAATTTGAGGTGTGCCATAGTTTGCCCTCAATTTGAGTTGTGCCATAGTTTGCCCTCAATTTGAGTTGTGCCATAGTTTGCCCTAAATTTGAGTTGTGCCATAGTTTGCCTTCAATTTGAGTTGTGCCATAGGTTGCCCTCAATTTGAGTTGTGCCATAGTTTGCCCTCAATTTGAGTTGTGCCATAGTTTGCCCTCAATATGAGTTGTGCCATACGTTTCCCTCAATTTGAGTTGTGCCATAGTTTGCCCTCAATTTGAGTTGTGCCATAGTTTGCCCTCAATTTGAGTTGTGCCATAGTTTGCCCTCAATTTGAGTTGTGCCATAGTTTGCCCTCAATTTGAGTTGTGCCATAGTTTGCCCTCAATTTGAGTTGTGCCATAGTTTGCCCTCAATTTGAGGTGTGCCATAGTCTGCCCTCAATTTGAGTTGTGCCATAGTTTGCCCTCAATTTTTGTTATGCCATAGTTTGCCCTCAATTTGACTTGTACCATAGTTTGCCCTCAATTTTTGTTATGCCATAGGTTGCCCTCAATTTGAGTTGTGCCATAGTTTGCCCTCAATTTGAGTTGTGCCATAGTTTGCCCTCAATTTGAGTTGTGCCATACGTTGCCCTCAATTTGAGTTGTGCCATAGTTTGTCCTCAATTTGAGTTGTGCCATAGTTTGCCCTCAATTTGAGTTGTGTCATAGTTTGCCCTCAATTTGAGTTGTGCCATAGTTTGCCCTCAATTTGAGTTGTGCCATAGTTTGCCCTCAATTTGAGTTGTACCATAGTTTGCCCTCAATTTTTGTTATGCCATAGGTTGCCCTCAATTTGAGTTGTGCCATAGGTTGCCCTCAATTTGAGTTGTGCCATAGTTTGCCCTCAATTTGAGTTGTGCCATAGGTTGCCCTCAATTTGAGTTGTGCCATAGTTTGCCCTCAATTTGAGTTGTGCCATAGTTTTCCCTCAATTTGAGTTGCGCTATAGTTTGCCCTCAATTTGAGTTATATAATAGTTTGCCCTCAATTTGAGTTGTGCCATAGTTTGCCCTCAATTTGAGTTGTATCATAGTTTGCCCTCAATTTGAGTTGTGCCATAGTTTGCCCTCAATTTGAGTTGTACCATAGTTTGCCCTCAATTTGAGTTGTGCCATAGTTTGCCCTCAATTTGAGTTGTACCATAGTTTGCCCTCAATTTGAGTTGTGCCATAGTTTGCCCTCAATTTGAGTTGTACCATAGTTTGCCCTCAATTTGAGTTGTGCCATAGTTTGCCCTCAATTTGAGTTGTACCATAGTTTGCCCTCAATTTGAGTTGTGCCATAGTTTGCCCTCAATTTGAGTTGTACCATAGTTTGCCCTCAATTTGAGTTGTGCCATAGTTTGCCCTCAATTTGAGTTGTACCATAGTTTGCCCTCAATTTGAGTTGTGCCATAGTTTGCCCTCAATTTGAGTTGTACCATAGTTTGCCCTCAATTTGAGTTGTACCATAGTTTGCCCTCAATTTGAGTTGTACCATAGTTTGCCCTCAATTTGAGTTGTACCATAGTTTGCCCTCAATTTGAGTTGTACCATAGTTTGCCCTCAATTTGAGTTGTACCATAGTTTGCCCTCAATTTGAGTTGTACCATAGTTTGCCCTCAATTTGAGTTGTACCATAGTTTGCCCTCAATTTGAGTTGTACCATAGTTTGCCCTCAATTTGAGTTGTACCATAGTTTGCCCTCAATTTGAGTTGTACCATAGTTTGCCCTCAATTTGAGTTGTACCATAGTTTGCCCTCAATTTGAGTTGTACCATAGTTTGCCCTCAATTTGAGTTGTACCATAGTTTGCCCTCAATTTGAGTTGTACCATAGTTTGCCCTCAATTTGAGTTGTACCATAGTTTGCCCTCAATTTGAGTTGTACCATAGTTTGCCCTCAATTTGAGTTGTACCATAGTTTGCCCTCAATTTGAGTTGTACCATAGTTTGCCCTCAATTTGAGTTGTACCATAGTTTGCCCTCAATTTGAGTTGTACCATAGTTTGCCCTCAATTTGAGTTGTACCATAGTTTGCCCTCAATTTGAGTTGTACCATATTTTGCCCTCAATTTGAGTTGTGCCATAGTTTGCCATCAATTTGAGTTGTGCCATAGGTTGTCCTCAATTTGAGTTGTGCCATAGTTTGCCCTCAATTTGAGTTGTACCATAGTTTGCCCTCAATTTTTGTTATGCCATAGGTTGCCCTCAATTTGAGTTGTGCCATAGTTTGCTCTCAATTTGAGTTGTGTCATAGTTTTCCCTCAATTTGAGTTGTGCCATAGGTTGCCCTCAATTTGAGTTGTGCCATATTTTGCCCTTAATTTGAGTTGTGCCATAGTTTTCCCTCAATTTGAGTTGTGCCATAGTTTGCCCTCAATTTGAGTTGTACCATAGTTTGCCCTCAATTTGAGTTGTGCCATAGTTTGCCCTCAATTTGAGTTGTACCATAGTTTGCCCTCAATTTGAGTTGTACCATAGTTTGCCCTCAATTTGAGTTGTACCATATTTTGCCCTCAATTTGAGTTGTACCATAGTTTGCCCTCAATTTGAGTTGTGCCATAGTTTGCCCTCAATTTGAGTTGTATCATAGTTTGCCCTCAATTTGAGTTGTGCCATAGTTTGCCCTCAATTTGAGTTGTACCATAGTTTGCCCTCAATTTGAGTTGTGCCATAGTTTGCCCTCAATTTGAGTTGTACCATAGTTTGCCCTCAATTTGAGTTGTACCATAGTTTGCCCTCAATTTGAGTTGTACCATAGTTTGCCCTCAATTTGAGTTGTGCCATAGTTTGCCCTCAATTTGAGTTGTACAATAGTTTGCCCTCAATTTGAGTTGTACCATAGTTTGCCCTAAATTTGAATTGTGCCATAGTTTGCCCTCAATTTGATTTGTGCCATAGTTTGCCCTCAATTTGAGTTGTGCCATAGTTTGCCCTCAATTTGAGTTGTACCATAGTTTGCCCTCAATTTGAGTTGTACCATAGTTTGCCCTCAATTTGAGTTGTACCATAGTTTGCCCTCAATTTGAGTTGTGCCATAGTTTGCCCTCAATTTGAGTTGTACAATAGTTTGCCCTCAATTTGAGTTGTAGCATAGTTTGCCCTCAATTTGAATTGTGCCATAGTTTGCCCTCAATTTGATTTGTGCCATAGTTTGCCCTCAATTTGAGTTGTACCATACGTTGCCCTCAACTTTTGTTATGCCATAGGTTGCCCTCTTTTTTTTAAATTTTATTTCGGTATCGCTTACTAACTCATGGGGTCGGCCACATTTCGATAGTGTTGGGCCAAAGTAGGATCTCTACTTCATTCAGCGTCCCAGCAAATATGTTTGCTTTTTTTAACGACAAACTTGTGGGGAAAAAAAAGAAAGAAAGAAAGAAACAAAAATTATTTTGTTTTCCGGGTGCCGCTGAAAATCAGTATGTGTATGAGGTTTTGCGCGAGTCCCGTATGTTGCCGTCTCCGGTGTGTTCTAAATATAAGTAGCGATTTCAAAATATGCATATACTTGTTTCATTTTAACCATTCTGAAAATGAGATAAATCAAGTTAAAGGATGTAAGTGTTAAAATTTCCTTCAGAAGATTAGGGAAGGCGTGCGGTTTAAGCATGCTATTAATTTCCAAAATACTGTGTCAAAAGGATTTATTTGATCGTTGGTCCGGCACGCAGCCCCAGTCATAACTAAAGTGTTTATTTTTATATCGAGAATCTCTTATATCACCGTATTTTCCGGAATATAAGACGACCCTCCAACTTTTCCTGTTAAAATATAGGGTTTTGGGCTATACTCATTGTATTAGACTACCCCTCTTCCAGCGAACAACAAATAGGAATTAAGAAATATCAGAAAGGAAGGATATGACAATCAACTCTTGGGAGCTGCCATGCTGTTTGTTTTCTAAGCGGTCAACCAAACTGGAAATAGACGGCGCGTGTCCCCGAAGTTTCTGGACGCCGTATACCAGCTTATAAGACGACCCCCACCCCCCTTTTTTTCAGAGCAACATGTCTGGTGTAGGATTTTTCTTTAGGCCTATTACTTAAAGGCTGTCAAGTATGGTGTAGGACTGACTCTAGGCCTATTGTTTAAAGACCAGCAGCTAGGGTGTAGATCTGTCTCTAGGTCTATTCTTTAAAGTTCTGCTGTAGGGTGTAGGACTGACTTTAGGGCTATTGTTTAAAGGCCGGAAGGTATAGTGAAGAACTGTCTGAAGACCTTTTGTTTAAAGGCCGGCTTGTAGGGTGTAGAACTGTCTTTAGAACTAGTGTTAAAAGGACAGCAGGTAGGGTGTACAACTAGCATTTTAAAGGCTGACAGTTAGGGTGTAGATCTATCTATAGGTCTATTATTTAAATGCCAGCAGGGAGGGTGTAGATATGTATGTATGTCTTTTCTTTAAGGGCCGGCTGAAAGGGTGTAGGATTGTATTTTAGAAAATGAGAGGTTACCTTTTTTTGGTAACACTTGAACCCACCGGGTATTTTCTCAAAATACAAGGACCCAGTGTAAACAGACTGCCCCCGGTTAACCTTTCAACCTGTTGTTGTTCTCTTTAACTGCTGTTGTTCGTCCTAACTGCTGTTGGTCCTCCTAACTGCTGCTGTTCGTCCTAACTGTTGCTGCTCGTCCTAACTGTTGCTGTTCGTCCTAACTGTTGCTGCTCGTCCTAACTGTTACTGTTCGTCCTAACTGGAGCTGCTCTTCCTAACTGTTGTTGTTCGTCCTAACTGTTGTTGTTCGTCCTGTTGTTTTTCGTCCTTCGCACAAGAAGATGACCAAGGCAATTTTCGACTGCATTAGTCGTCTTGATTTGAGCTGTATTCTGTTTAAAGTGAGGGAGAGTTGCTTAATTCATCAGCCTCACTCACTCGTCCCAGCCTACTTGATCCAGTGGGAAGACTTGTCAAGACGACTGGAACATAATAGGATGCGCTAGATGATCATTAGGGTGTGTATGTTTGTGTTTCACTGTGCTCTTTATGCAATGTCAGGATTTTCATTGTGTCATTGCCATACCACCTTCGGGACTCCGTGTCCGGGTTTCATTTCAGAGTTTCTCCTCTCTTAGATGAGCTGCCATCTAAGGTTAACGAGTGCCATCCAACCAGGGGAACAGAAGTACCCCATTTATATTTTTTGGCGCCGCATTTAAACATGAGATCTCTCACCATATATTTCGTCAATACCTTGCGCAAACCAAAAAAATAAATAAAATTTTTTATAACTTTGCCTGATTAAACTTCGTTGTCGAGATTATGGTACATTGACATTATAAGCGAACATAATGACGTCATAAAACGGCCTCATGATACAAGTCAAAATTGGAGGAGCAATGCGTCCATCCATTAGAAATGAGAAAGAATTTTGAATTAGTCTGCTCTGATGTTATACACAACTTTACGCCCAAGAACTTGGTTAAATAACCAACTGTCCCCCACCACCAAAGACAGGAAAGTTTGTGGCACTGGAGTCAAGAATTTATTCTAGATGCCAGTCGAGGCGTCTAAACATTCTAAAAATTTGTAGGTATGTAGTCTTTGTAATGTTGCGCTTTTTTGTATTTCACTGTGGTAAAATATGAATTTTAAAAATTTCTCTTTTAATATGGTTGACTTTGTACCGCGCTTTGAGCCTTTGGGGACGAAGCGTGATTTTTAAATAAGCTTTATTAGTATTATTATTATTCTTGTCCTGATTAAACCCCGAGGGAGAAGCCAGCGAACCTTGAATGTTACACTTATTTAAAGGCCGATTTCAGCCAGTGGTAATTTTGGCTGCCGGGGACCGTTTGACAGCTTTTCTAAGCAGGTGCAAGTTTTGAACTTCACATAATATACGAACATGCACGATAAACATTCAACATTATGTAGGCTACAGCAAAATTGTATTTTTAAAAAAAATGAATTTAAGATTAGATTAGCTGCAGTGTTTTATTATCGGACATAATAGTTTTAACAAAAATATTGTACAAAAATTCAAAATAAAATATTAAAATGGTAAAATTCACAGTTACAGAATTGAAAATAAAAGACATTTATAACAAATGCAATTTAAAAAACTAAGACGACTCAAACATTTCATAGATTTGGCTGGCCGGATAATTATTTTTCAGTGTCTTTAAGGGGAAAAAACTAATCACAAATTAATTATTACTTTTGTTTTTCCTTAACAATGCTCTAGGTATGTATGTAAGACCGTAACGCTCTGTTCAATAGCGTGAAAATATGATTCCAAAAAATGCAATAAAAAGCGTTTAAATTGTGTTCACTAGCTTCACAAGATGTAAATCCTATTTTAAAATGGGATTCTCAAAAACACTGATCGTGAGATTTGTTTTAAAAAAATAGAAATCGAATCAATGGTAAACAGGCAAAATATATATATACATCTATGCTTATGGATATTTGTAAAAATATAAATTCTTTAATATATACGTATAATTTCTATAATAGGAAATACATTTAATATAATAAAATTCTAAGACGTTAGCACTAATTAGGATTCGTAAGTGCTTTACTTCATAAAGGCATGTTTTGTCAAGTGACAATAGTAGATGGTAAGCTATTTATGCTCTCATTGTTTATGGGAGTTATTTTTAGTTTTGAAATAAATTGAAGAAAACAACATCAACTTTTTTTAGAATTATGCTCGTCTGTCTGAATCTGGCTATGTAAAATGTTATGTTTATAATACATTACTGGCAGTAACTTTTGAATCATATGGGTAACTCTGAATGAGGCTGTACAAAAGAGCAATTCATTTTAATACTGCAATGTTGTTGCCACATTGTGTTTATATTGTAGCCTTATATTGCCACGTGACCATCACAACGCTAAAGAATGACGTAAACATCAGATCTGAGGAAGGTGTTTGGAGAGTATTATCTGTGAAAGAAACATTAAAGATCAATATTTTATTTATTGGTAAAGGAAATGACGTACTGTTTCTGACAAGACACTTCCGAAATGTGTTATAAAATAGTTTAAAAGCTACATTTTAGTAATATAAGTTAAAATATTAAATTATGTATTGTTCATAGACTATAAACTGTGTACATTGGTACTAAAATATACATTAAGAAATTTAAATTTAAAAAACACATAGATTAAAATCTTTACAACGGTAACTTAAAATTAAAGACGACCCACCAATTTCTAACATTTGAGGGACACAGAGCAGCCACGAGCAGATCAGATTGTTGTCCGGCCGAACGTTCGGTCAAGGTCGTGGCTCCTTCGATGGAGATGCCTTCACCAGTCGGGTCAGCGATGAAGACCTTGAAGAGAATATGAGAGGAATGTTGCAGGACGAATTTCGTGTTAACATCATAAAAATAGAACATTTTAAACTAAATATCAAACAGAGCGACCTTCGATGAAACGTCCCAGTTAAAGGCGTATATAGACTTTGACCCACCCGTGACGAATAGCTCCCACACGCCCCAAACTATATTGATGAACACACTTATGCACTTGGGTGTTGTTTTCAACTCATTGAGTATGAAATGAATATTACGCATTATACAACTATATAAATTCATCAAAGATTATTTGCCTGTGACATTGTAAGATAATTGAATTTAATTTTAAAGAGGAAAAAAATTTGTTAATGTGCTTTCTTCCATTTTCAAATTATCGTATTTGAACTGATGTAACATCTTATTCTATATATTATGGGCCCACGATCAGTGTAACTCTTCATGTACCAACTTTTTTTATACAATAAAGAATTAGCTGAGACGTGATGGATCCCAACCAACTGACCTTGACCCCGTCAGCAACCAGCCTTTTGACCTCCTCCTTCAAATCTGCAAGCTTCTTGTCTTTGCTGGCCACAATAACTGCGACTTTCCTGGCATCAGCTCTGGCTCCCTTAGCTGCAGTGTAGCCATCAGAGGCGAGCCTCTGGAAGAGAGAACGGCATCATGTCATGAGATAAAGAAAATAAATGAATGCCTCCCCCCCCCGCCCCACTCTTCCTACAGAGCCCAGTGAAGAATAAACCATTTTTAAATCAGAGGATTGCAGTGTACAAAGGATACTTGAACCTTGTGAACATTTCAAGGTAATAAGTTTAATCAATATTTGTGTTTGTAATTTGAAATGTTTACCTGAACGAGAGAGGGGAGTTTTCTTTCCTCGTATGACCGGATCCTTGCTCGGATGTCATCGACGTTGTCGTAGGCGTTCAAATCGAAACCAGCATCGTCAGGACAGGAACCGGATACGACGCCATACTGTCAAACAGGAAAAGAGTAGAACTTGAAATAAAAAGTACTTTATATATTTTCCCCAAAAACTTTTTGATCACAGGGTGAAGAAAAGGGAATCTAACTTTCAAAGTTAAAATAGCCTGGACATATTTCATTACATATTTTCAATCACTTATTTCACCACGCCTATCAACATTGACCCCACCTATCAACTAAACTCCACCTACCCTGAATCCGTCATTCAAGTCCTCAGCATCGATGGTTTTAGAGATGAAGGAAGTGGTCCAGGCGGTAGCGTCGGGGCCCAATTGAGATGGGCTGAACACGAAATAAATGTCGGCTGGGTCCTTGACACCACAAGCTGTGGGTAAACGTAATTGGCAAACATCATCACATGATCTTTATTAATTAAAATTATCAATTGACTTCGATGAAATAAAAACTTTCTCTCAACATATTAATGTGTCGTGTATCATTACCAAATAACATCCATTATGAAATGAAATTATGGAGTAAAATAGAACTATTTCTTTACTTACGTTCGTCAAGTGGGGGAAGGGGGGTTGTTTTGGGCTTCTCTGTGAACAGAAGGTAAAGCAGGCACCATTAAGAATTGTGGAAACAGGTTCAAAGATTTTTATTATCAGTACACTATCAGACAATGGATATAAAACAACAAGACTGCACCTTTACTATAACAAACATTTTTTTTAAAAAATCCTTACTTTCATAAAACGTTGGTTAAAAGTGTACTTTTTTAAACACTTGAGTGAAGTGCACAAAACGAACAGAAAAAAAAAACACACCAACCAAAAACCCCGAAACATGTTGTCACTCACTGATGCATGTTTTGTGGGCCAAGGACTCCTTGATGTTGGCCAAGGAATCGTAGTTGTTGACCTTTGTCACCCTGCTCTCGTCCCCTGCGATGTTGAGCAGCTCCGAGTCCCTGATGCCAACCCCAACGCCGATGGCAAACATGGTGATATTATCAGCCCGAGCTTTCTCAGCTTCCTGCTTGGTCACTCTCCATCTGTGGGGAAAATACCCCAAAAAAGTTTTTTTAGAGAAAATTTCCTTATGGTATTATGTTATGTAGTACACTTTCCCCGTGCTTGAACTTTGTTTCACCTCACATCAGATCCCTAGCAGACGTTAGCGTTTGTTGTGGGCATGGCTTAGTCTTTGATGTATCGTGTTTACTACCGACAACGAATTAAACATGGTTAGTATGTCTCCTAGTATCTTGCCGAATGATCTCGATTTGTTCTAGGCACGTAAACAAATCCTGAGTAGCTTCTGGAAGGCAGGGCTTACGCTGCATATATAAAGGGATTGACAGAGACGGAGATTCAGATATATATATGTTTAACTTAACGAGACGTGTATTATTCTTTGTGTACTTATGTGTTTATTCGCCTTCGTCATTGTACATTTTTAATTGGCACATTGTATTATCTGTGTACCGGTACAAGATCTACCATACTCTGTAAGTTGATGATTTGTAATTATATTTCTTTCGTTTTGTAATTGCATTAAAATTAAATTAAATCTTATTAATTGTAATTGGTACTGTTTTGAGTGTCTTATTTTTGCTATTGTATTTCTCTATGGTTTCGTCCTTTCTTAGGCACTGTTTGAACGAACCATACATTTAAAATAGGAGATTAATTTCTACCAATAGAAGGCAGTGTGTAAAAAATTACGTGTGACGATTGATCTTCTCCAAAGCAGAACAAACATTTTTTTTTTTTTTAATTTCGACCAATAGCTCCTACCCGGAAGGCAAGTAGATTTAATTATAGCAATAACAAACAAATTATATTTTTATAAAGCTTTTTAAATGAAGCGATTTTGAACTGTTAATTTCATGAAAAATGTTAAGCCTCTTTGCCTTCGAATAATCATACTTTCGATGACCGCTTTAGATTATCTCTGGTGAAGCAAAAACAAATAATATTTGAAATTCTCTTGAAGGCACAAGACGTTTATCAAAATTCAACTTACATCTGAGAATTACCGTCTGTGATGACGAGCCCGATTTTCTCAGCCTCTGGTCTGACCACACCATCGATGAGCTGAGCCTCGTGCATGTACTTGATGGCCAAGCCTGTGTCTGTGTACAGACCGGCCCTGTGAGGGACACGACCGATGGCAGTGATCACGTCCTGTTTGCTGTTGTATGTGGTCAGGTTAAAGGCGTCCTAAAGAAGAAAGACAACAAAGAGTTGATATAGTGATGGGCCACATACGACTCACCCTTAGACAAAGGCACATCCTCAATCATATTTTCAATGTCTCATTTCATTTATTTCATCGCACACCTTTAATTTAATTCATTATTTATCAAGCTTTGCAAGATTCAGGTGCACCCGAGGCAGTAGGTTACAATTTCTATGTCCAAACTTAAGGAATTAGTTTAATTGGTTCATTTGTATGTGGTGACCCATTAATAGTTGTTACTGTTAATGGATGGGACGTCTGGGTCGACCGGACGTCCCCCAGGCCATTTGTATGTGGTGATCTGAATTTTGTGCATAATGAAAGCCCTGCTTTTAAACTTGTTTTAAAGTCACTTAGCCAAATGTCAGCACGCGAAACAATTTGAGAAAACACATTGTTGTTTTTTTCTGTTATAATTTACATTATTGCAACATTTGTAATTATGAAAATTAGAGCTATGTAATTTAGCGTGTTTAGAAAGCATGTCTCAAACTGGGTACACCAGATCACATGATGTCTAACCCCCTTCGCCCCTGTTACAAGGAAGTTTTTTCAGGAATTCTTACATAGGGATAAATGCCTTTGCCGTATGTGATAATGGACACTCTGACGTCTTTAGGGCCTGGTCCGATCTCGAACTGCTGGAGAAATTCCTGCAAGAATGAGATGCCTGTCTGGAAGTCCTTTCTGGAAATTGAGCTGGAGGAGTCAAGGACGATGCCAAGTTCAAGCGGCTCCTGTTCGCACACTGTAGAAGACAACATGGAGAGGCGATGAGAATGTGTTACTCTCAGATTTTAAGATAACGCTATATTCACGAATAAACAGAGCTGTTTTCCCAGTTAATGCTGTTCAGGTCTTTGTCTGCTTGACTGCGTGTTAATTCATTGAAAACATTAACATTGTTTTAATAAGGCACAAGCTATATAACTTGTTTATCTTACCCAAAAAATGTGATCCCTCGTCCACTACAGTTTCTCTCCTCTTGACACCAAACAACTTGAGATCTTCCGAGTTGACTAAATGGAAACACAAATAAGGCTTTTTTTAAAGATAGAATTGAATGAGATTATTTAAAAACCTACAGAACTATCATTATCATCGACTCCTTTGAAAATATATATATTCATAATGTTATTTGCAGTGAAAGGTTTTAAAGAAAATTTTCGTCCTTTAAAGTGACCAGAAATCATGTAAAATTATTGTATTTTAAAGATTTCTGTAAATTGAGTTTCTGGGGAGGGGGGGGGGAGATTGGTCTTTGATTTGATGGGATTGTCAACGTTGATCTAGCAAGTTAGAAAAAAAACCATTTCATTGTCCACCAAATGAAGTTTTCCCTTTCATATTCTATTATTTCATCTTTATTTTCAGCCCATATTTTTAAAAAAAAACAGAGGCCCCATGTTGTGTCGCTACGACACAGCTCTTATGTTTGTACCAGCAGTAAACTCAAACAAAAGTGAAGTCCAGTCGTAAAATGTTGACCTGATTCAATCGGGCGACGCTAAAACATAGCGTAAAACAAAACAACTTTTTACCCTTTATTCAAAATTAGCAACGGGAACGGAAATGACGCATTTAAGTAGTATTATTTCCCCGCACCCCCTCCCCCCCCCCCGCCCTTCTTAATTTCTTATGCATTACAGTATCATGTCATTTCAATTACTCCGTAAGGCTGCTGTGCAAAGTGTCCACTTGACATATTTACGCAAGATTCATACATAAAACAAAACAACTTTTTACCCTTTATTCAAAATTAGCAACGGGAACGGAAATGACCCATTTAAGTAGTATTATTTCCCCCCCCCCCCCCCCCCCCCCCCGCCCTTCTTAATTTCTTATGCATTACAGTATCATGTCATTTCAATTACTCCGTAAGGCTGCTGTGCAAAGTGTCCACTTGACATATTTACGCAAGATTCATACAAATAAATAAATACATGGGATTAGAGTTTGCATTTAATTAACATAAATTCTTTTTGTGTTTCCCTCAATCCAGCACGTTATGTTACAAAATGATTTCTTCTGATAATGACAAATGTTTTCTTTACAAGTAATCAAGAAATTATCTTTCTTTTCGTGTTAATTACTTTTAAAAAGAAAAAAATGAAGTAAAAATCACTTACAAGCAAAGCCAGAAATCAGCTGAAAAAAAGAAATTTGAAAGCAATTGTTAAAAATTAATCTTTAAAAATGTATATAATTGTGCATAAAACTCAACCTCAGAAAAAAAAATGGTTTAATTCAAAAATTGATTTGTTCAAAAATTGGTTTGTTAAAAATTGAAAACAATTAAAGAATAAATGGATTTGAATTCAAATAAGTCCCCCTCCCCAATCCACCCAATTTTTTTTTTTAAAACCCCCCCCCCACCCCCAAAAAAATAATGAACACATGTCTTTACCAGCTGTCTTTTAAAAATTGAAAAAAATTAAAAAAAAAAAGGATTTAAATTCAAATAAGCCCCCCTCCCCAAACAACCCAATTTTTTTTTTTTAAACCCCCCCCCCCACCCCCAAAAAAATAATGAACACATGTCTTTACCAGCTGTCTTTGGCACACTGTTCATCGTTACGATGGTCATTGCTAAACTTTAGCATAGAAGCTAAACTTCCTATACCTTTCATATCGAATGATGTTTTGAGCTAACATATGTGAGTGTAAGGCGGGTAAAGATATTGTATCATATTAGGGCTCGGAGATCAACCTACTCTTAAATTATCACGCTGCTATCCGATAGCTTTTCTTTTCTTTTTTTCTTTCTTCTTTTTTTTTCTCTTCCTTTTTTTTTTTTTTTTTTTTTTTTTTTTTTTTTTTTTTTTTTTTTTTTTTTTTTTTTTTTTTTTTGTCAACACCAGAATTCAAGAAGTTTAAATTGTGAGCAAGTCAAAGCAATTCAATGTCGGCGTTGATCAAGTTAGCAAATATAATTATAATCGTTCAATTATATTAATTACTATTGCGATAAATTTGTATATGATAGATATTTTAATTTTTTTTTTTTAACTTTTAACTTCAATTTTATTAAACATATTATTAATTCTAAAATGCAGAAACGTACCTGTACGAAGACAGCAAACGATACAAATTTAAAAATCATTTTTTTGCGTCTCAAAAACTTTAACTGTTAAACGTGTTGTTGTTGAATTCCAGAACGTTCCAAAGTTTGTTAAAAAGAAGTCGTCTTTCCTTGTAACTCGCATCGGAACTCGCACTGTGAACTGTCAAATGAAAGCTGTAGGCTTTTTATACCGTTCTGTCATCAATTGAAATCGCCCACTCATTATTCATGATTATCCTAATGGACCCAGGAGTTAATTACTCCCCCTTGTTTAGTGTTCCGCTAGGATCGCTTCACTCCAAACGCGTCACCCACCCCCAACAACGCCGAGCAGACGACGTCATTTCTTGGTCGGGCCGTACAGAGATTTGTTGAGGGAAAAAACGCCAACAGGAGCCGTGAGCGTTTAAGTGGGTGTTCGTGGCCATGTGTGTCAATGTAAGCTCCCATCTAACTAACGAACATACGATGAAGCTTAAGCTGGTCGGTGAGTTATTTGTGTTCAAGTGCGAGATAGGAGTACATCATTTTTGGGATTGATAGGCGCCGTTCCCACGGCTATTTTGTGAGAACTTGCTCCAGCCAAGGACCCCCTCCTTACCTGCCCAATCCTCGGTAACTCTCATATCCAAATGTCTCGACCTTTGACAGTTATTAATATTACGCGTATTTTATCAAACGAACAATGTACCCACACATACGAGCTGCGATTGGCTGATATTTTGTCGTTTGATGATGCAGCGAAATAATGTTTACCAAACATCCCCCTCATCCGCACATTTGCATCTAAAAAAGTTTAATACCGCTATCCTAAACTAAAACAAAAGAGATTCTATTGTTGTTGCCGTTCGTCCCGCTATCTTACAGTCCTATTTGTGCCTTGATAGCTATCCCGCACGAGGGACGCAAGTTATTTTGGGTGCTGGCATAGTTGGAGTAGATTTTGTTTTTTCCTTGCCATTCGCTTTATTTGGGGCTCAGCGGGGAACTTATGTTCTAAGGATTGTGCTCCGACAGTGAGTCTGCCACGCCAGCTTGTGCTCCGATAGTGAGTCTACCACGCCAGCTTGCACGGTCCATAGCAAGTGTCTTACACGAATCAAGGTGAATGTTTGATGGATTTGAGAGACGCTATTATATAGTCCTTTCTGCCCACCATTTTTTTTTTTTTGTTCTTTGCCCACCAGTTGAGCGTTTCCCCACTGAAGAGTTCATCAAAAACACCAGGCATTTGGGATGTCTGCTGTCTGGCATTCTCGCAACATGTCCTGCCCATCTGACTTGTCCTTTTTGTAGGTGCGTGGTGATGCTGATAAAATCAGAACGTTGTAGGACCTCTTAGGTAACCTTTTGCCCTGTGCAAAGTCCCCGTTCGTCGCCCACTTCCCTATTCCCGTATGGCTCCGCTCTTTTTTCGATTACGTCTTAATTTTTCTGCTTTGCGCTTGCGGCTTTGCGCCCCGGAAAGCTTTTTGTTCCCCATATTCTTTCTGCTGAAATAATTGTAAGAGGGACAAGGAAATACGGTATCAATAAATTAATTTCGACGCCCTTTCGGTTGGTCCCAACCTCACTATTAGTATGCAAATTAAGAATGCAACTATCATTGCATGAAAACTAATTGTATGAAAAACGATTATACGAAAAGTCAGAATATCGTTTCTCGACCCCGGACACGGGATACACAATTCATTATAATAAACTAAGAGAATTTAAATATTTACTGGACGACTCAGACGTCCCTATGGCCACGGCGTTGCTCTGTGTCAGGGACTCTGTCCTGCCATCTTATACCAAGTAGTCTATGCCAATTATCACCAGCCTTAGAAAGTATTTGCTAAATTTTCAGTTCCTAGTTGGCATATAATATATATATATATATATATATATATATATATTCTTTAAGCTACTCTAATTAATTAGCCAACTTTTTAAAGACGAATACGACAAATTATTATTGGCGTACTTATAAGTGTTGATTGAATATGTCCTGATTTTAGCCATATCATCCCATTTTAAATCAAGCAAGAAATTATCACAAACGCATTTTTTTCCCTTCAAATGATTAGTATGCATTTACGGACATCATAACTTTCTTACGGTCTTTTACGGAGAAGACATTTTATTTCAAATTTGTATGGCCTGTCCTTGAATTTACGGTTGGTTGGAAACCTTTTCTCTGTAGTATGTTCAGTCCATTGAAAAAAAAACATATTGCTTTAATTGTCCTCTTTCTTTTTCCTTTCAAGCTTTACCATGTCCTCTACTATTATTTCCTTCACGTGGCTTGAACAGAGTCTCTTACATATTATACTGAATAGTGAACTAGAAGCAGTAAGAGTAACATAAACCAAAACTAGAAATTAATCTATATTTTAAACCTTTAAGGGGTTGTTGCATCGATAAATAATGGTTTATCGTTTTGAAGAAAACAAAGAAAAACGCGATAAGACATTACAATACTTAAGACTTAAAGAACTGATTTAATAGAGTCCGTTTTTAAGCTGAGACCACCATAACACATTTTAGGACGTAATGTATTGAAAGATTTGAGACCCGTCACTGCGTTGTAAGTTTTTCTTCACTATTTATTCCGTCAAAAAAGGTACAAACAGACACCAGTGGCAGACTTGTATTCGAGCTTCACACGTACACACGGGTTGTGCCAGTTTGACCAAATATATGTCACCCAACGCCACAGAGCAGTGTATCCATACTTTTTTTAAAAGCCCGAAACAGATTGCGTATTACTTAAATAAGCACCTCCATACTCCCAAACACCTAGCACAAACGCAAAAAAAAGCAAAAAAAAAAAACAAACAAACATTGTAAACATTGAAAATAATGGACTAGTAATTTGTTTATAGAATGTCTAAGAGAACTGTAGAACCTAAAAGAAACTAATAAACTTGTCGACTTCTTACGCAAAAGGAAATGTTAATGAAGAAATATTTGTTTCCATAAATACACAGTTCGGACCCACACCTTAATAGCTAATGCCTCGTCTGTTCAAATAAACCTCTTCGTGGCACCCCCGTGAGCACCGCAGGTTGAGAAGCCCAGACATAGTGACACTTATGTGTAATCGTGCATTTGCGAATTAAAATGCCTGCCTGTACCTGGAGAGAACTATTTAACAAAACTAAGTCTAATCATTGCGAAGTCGACAAATGAGTTGCCAAATAGAACAGAAGTGAGCTGAATCTAAAGCAACTCGTTTTTTGCTCTTGATTTTGTTTTTGAACTTTACTTTTTTTTGTGTTATTGTTTTTTTGTTTTGTTAAGGTAATGTAAGCAGTGACGAACGTTCTGGGGTTATAATGACAACAAGCAGGGGTCATCAAGCTTATAAATCAGGTGACCGATCCATTTTCCCTCAGACACTTGGTGGAGTCGGTCCATTGTCCCTCAGACACTTGGTGGAGTCGTCCATTGTCCCTCAGACACTTGGTGGAGTCGGTCCATTGTCCCACTGACACTTAGTGGAGTCGGTCCATTGTCCCACTGACACTTGGTGGAGTCGGTCCATTGTCCACTGACACTTGGTGGAGTCGATCCATTGTCCCACTGACACTTGGTGGAGTCGGTCCATTGTCCCACTGACACTTGGTGGAGTCGGCCATTGTCCCACTGACACTTGGTGGAGTCGGTTAATTGTCCCACTGACACTTAGTGGAGTCGTCCATTGTCCCTTAGACACTAAGTGGAGTCGTTCATTGTCCCTCAGACACTTAGTGGAGTCGGTCCATTGTCCCTCAGAAACTTAGTGGAGTCGTCCATTGTCCCTCAGACACTTAGTGGAGTCGGTCCATTGTCCCTCAGACACTTGGTGGAGTCGGTCCATTGTCCCTCAGACACTTGGTGGAGTCGGTCCATTGTCACACTGACACTTAGTGGAGTCGGTCCATTGTCCCACTGACACTTGGTGGAGTCGGTCCATTGTCCACTGACACTTGGTGGAGTCGATTCATTGTCCCTCAGACACTTGGTGGAGTCGGTCCATTGTCCCTCAGACACTTGGTGGAGTCGATTCATTGTCCCACTGACACTTGGTGGAGTCAGTTCATTGTCCCACTGACGCTTGGTGGAGTCGATTCATTGTCCCACTGACACTTGGTGGAGTCGATTCATTGTCCCACTGACACTTGGTGGAGTCGATTCATTGTCCCACTGACACTTGGTGGAGTCGATTCATTGTCCCACAGACACTTGGTGGAGTCGGTCCATTGTCCCTCAGACACTTGGTGGAGTCGGTCCATTGTCCCACTGACACTTGGTGGAGTCAGTTCATTGTCCCTCAGACACTTGGTGGAGTCGATTCATTGTCCCACTGACATTGCTGGTGCCTGGATTGTAGTTTGAATGAAAAAAAACAAAAAACAAAAAAAAGTACAAAACAATAACTAATACGAAAAACCACTTAAATCAACATCAAGTTATTTGGGTTTCAATGTGAATAGTGTGGCCTGGTCTTGGTCAATGGGATGATGTCTTCACGGTTGTCACGGCTGTTGCTATTGTTGTATGGGTTTGGTGTTGGTGTTTATGAAATCTAAGTACAGGACACACCTGGTTATGGAATCTAAGTACAGGACACACCTGGTTATGGAATCTAAGTACAGGACATACCTCGTTATGGAATCTAAGTACAGGACATACCTCGTTATGGAATCTAAGTACAGGACATACCTCGTTATGGAATCTAAGTACATGACACACCTGGTTATGGAATCTAAGTACATGACACACCTGGTTATGGAATCTAAGTACAGGACACACCTGGTTATGGAATCTAAGTACATGACACACCTGGTTATGGAATCTAAGTACAGGACATACCTCGTTATGGAATCTAAGTACAGGACATACCTCGTTATGGAATCTAAGTACAGGACATACCTCGTTATGGAATCTAAGTACATGACACACCTGGTTATGGAATCTAAGTACATGACACACCTGGTTATGGAATCTAAGTACAGGACACACCTGGTTATGGAATCTAAGTACATGACACACCTGGTTATGGAATCTAAGTACAGGACATACCTCGTTATGGAATCTAAGTACATGACACACCTGGTTATGGAATCTAAGTACAGGACATACCTCGTTATGGAATCTAAGTACAGGACATACCTCGTTATGGAATCTAAGTACATGACACACCTGGTTATGGAATCTAAGTACAGGACACACCTGGTAATGAAATCGAAGTACAGGACACACCTGGGTGTGAAATATAAGTGCTGGACACACCTGGTTATGACATCGAAGTAATGGACACACCTGGTTAGTTTTTGTTCATGAACACAGATATTTAATGAACTGTCCTGCTTTTAACTGGGAATGTTTCCCTTAAAGGTCATGTTCCTCTGTCAAGGTCATGATACCATCTACAAGATGCCTTCATCAGAAGGGTCAGCAGTGAAAACTTGCTTGGAAAATGCGTAGGCGTTTATTATAATTTATTTTTGTAGGGGGGTGGGGGTGAATGTTTGGTGTATTTAATAAATCATTTTGGGTGCTGGGTGGCCGAGCGGTCTAAACGGTCTCAAACCAAACAGCTGGTGGTCTGGAGTTCAATCCCCACCAAAAGCAAATCATCCCAAGCACCCCGGGTAGATGGGACTCGCTAGCCTTGGACGGCAACCCATCTAAGAGAAGGCAAACTCTGAATTTAAACCAGGAGCCAGAATGATCAACAAATTGATCGTGGGCACCTCAAATATAAGAAGAAGATTTTGAGAAAATCTCGATAGGCCTATGAGATAATAGATTCTTTTTTTATCACATATTATTTATATGTACAAGGTAAGACCAAAAAAATGAGACGTTATGAGGAAAACCGATGTAAGTATTATTATAGGAGATATAAACGTGTTTCCGGGATAATAATGGCTGGACTGTTGCGCTACCTTCTACATGCTATTTCGGAGTATCCACATCGGAAAATCCGGATTTTACGTATATAACCGAATCTGGTTTTGATGTATGGTGTCCTAAAAAAATAATACAAACATTTTGTTCACGCCCTTGAAATGCATCACAACCTTTTATCACACCGGGGAAAAAAAAAAAAAGAAGCAACAAAGAAAAATTTTTTAATATGTGTAACATAAACGAATTTTGATATATTGGTATCTTCAAAAATATGTACTATACATTTTGCCTCGCTCCTCACCTATATTATCAGAAAATCGTAACACACTAAATTCTTATATCGATAAAAAATCTCTTTACCAATTGTCATGTTTTTAAGAGTTTATGTGTTTAAAGATATATTATAAATTTTATTTTTTTAATTAAAATAATTTATGAACGAAGGGGAAAGAACCTTTTTTATAAAGAAAATCTTAACACACCGTTGTTCACTCCCCTGAATTATAATTTCGGGCAATGGAACACATTACATGCATATTTCTTTTGCCTCGTTCCTAAATTATCGGAAAAACGTACAACATAAAATTCTTGTATCTAAAGAGAAATCTCTTAACCAATTTTCACGTCTTTTATTAATTGCCCTGTGTTTTGAGAAATATTATTATTATTATTATTATTTTTTAATTACCTTTCCATGAACAAAGTGGAGAAACATATTATTTGTTTTTATTTATAAAGAAAAATCTAATGTTCATTTCCTTGAAATGTTTTATAATCTTTTTTCAATTGCCGAAAATACATTTTATAATATTAAAAAATATAACCTTTTTTCAATTGCTCGAAATTTTTTAATATTACTTTTCATTTGTCTCAAAATTATTGTGTTTTTTTAAATATTTTTTATTCGCATCAAAATATCCTTATTTTCTTTCTTTCGAGCTTGAAATGTATTTTCAGGAATTATTTAAAATTCATATTTTTAGACTAACAAATCGTTGTCCACATAAACACGGGGCGCTATCCCTTCTCCTCGCCCCTGAAGTGTATCTTTGGCCAAAATTGGAAAGAAAATCGAATCTAATTTATAATTTACAACACCCTTGAGGTTGAGATATCGGTATATTTATATAAATGTGTACACAATATGCAGTGGCGTAGTTAGGAGGTGCAGAGGGTTGAGGACCGCACTAAAGGCCTTAGCTTTGTGTCTGCACGAGAAGCGCTGTCACTTGGTGGAACATGCTATTAAAAAGGCAGTGTGCATGTATGTGCGTGCGTGTGTTTGTTTGTTTGTATGTTTGTATGTATTTTTTTTTTTTATATTCCAATTTTAACAGAGTTACTTCGAAGCTGTTTCGTATTTAATGTCAACAGAAAGACTTACAAGCAGAACAATTAGTAGCCAGAAGAGTCTGCCACCAGTGGAAAGTTAGACCATAACAGAATGCCTCGAGAGATGCTAGCCACCAGAACAGGTTGCCACTAGAACTAGTTGTCACCATAGTAGGATGTCACCAGAGCAGAGTGCCCTCAGAGCCGTGAGGCACCCGAGAAAACAGACTCGAAAGTGGTCGGACGGGAAGTCTGGAGGCAGTGACATCATGAGTTTAATGATACAAAACCCATGGGGCCATCAAGGGGTGACAATTTAAGGCCCGAGGACCACATAAGCCCTGCGTCTTTCATTTGACAAGTTTGAGAGTCTATAGCCCGGTATAATTTCGACAAAACCTTATGCGGCTAAAGGGCAGGTTTAGCGGAGAAAATAGCGGAAGTAAAAAAAAAACAAACAAAAAACTATGCTTCTTGGAGGTATTACACATTGACATGCATTTGTGTTGAAAATATGGGGATTTATCTTGTGTAAAAATGTAACATGGTTCACTCCAATTTTCTAATTCATCGTAACATTAGCGCAAATCTGATATAAGTAAAACGAAATATCCCAACTAAATCTACTTAAAATCTGTCAGGTGGCTCAGAAGTTGTGCAAAAGTTTGGTCTTGGTCAATATTTTTTTACCTGAAATTTTCTTGAAAGAAAGTAGTGCCCTAAGTCCTAGACCAACAATTAAAACAATCCTTAAAAAGAAAGATTTTGGTATTAATCTGCTCTCTAATTTAATATTGGGCAATGGTGGGTGGAGCTGAAAATTTTAAAAACAGGCATTCAAGTAACGCACTTTATAATAATCCTAATAATTCGTGCTCCCCAACACCACCACTCCAAGGCTCACTACCGCATATTTTTTCCCTCACCTGAACTATAGTAATATTCTAATAATAATAATTTCCCACCCGCTTTTATACCGAAGTTTTATTACACTATTTCTTGTAAACAAAAAAAAAAACAACTATTACGCCCCTAACGCACCTGCAATATTTTTTAACAATCTCATTTAGCGCAGTCATCTGGAATTTTAGCTCGTGTAAACACTGACATCTGGTAGCGTTAAAACTGAATGTGGAAGGGATGGTGGTGGTTGAATGGGGCTAAAGATATGACAGAATGTGTTTTAAGCGGCAACGAGTATATGAGTAGGCCTATTTCAAATTTCATGTACCAATTTTCAACTCGATAGAATTATGGGGTAATTAGACTTCGCAATATTTAGCTTAAACAAAACCAGGATCAAAAGCGAAGCTAATTAATTTAAATTTAAGGATTTAAAAATAGCGAATGGTTTTGGAAATTAAACAGATTTTTATCTATTAAATTTGTTCCTCTTAGAACTTAGATTAAATATATATTTCTTTTTCCCTATTACTAATACTACTAACTAGTCATTGTGGAAATATCTCGAATTTCTAGAATCTTTAAAATTTAAATACAAAATAACAATCAGTTATCAGATTAAGTTATCATGAAACGCTATTCTCGATTTCAAAATAAATCCATCGTTAATTAATGGACGCAGAAACGCGTCTAGTTACATAAATGTACGAACAAATAATGATCAAAATTGATCAAATTATAAAAAAGTATTCTGGGACTGAATCTAATTTTTTTTTCTATTGGTTGCACGTTTCCCCTTATTTATAGTAATTTCCTTGGAATAAATAATAGTAATAGTAATAGAACTTTACAAAATTTCTGCGCTACGAGTACTACGACTACTTATTCTTTTATTTAATGAATGTCTGTTTTAAAAACGAATATAAGATGCACAAAATTGAAGTTTGTTAATAGTTAATTTATCTCTGACCATTTTTAATAATTTGTTCGGGTATTCCCGAAATTTAAAAAAAAAAAAGAAAAATTATTAAAACGAAAAAATCAACAAACGGCCGTGACTAAATTTAGAACTCTACCGCCGGTCTCTGACTACCCACTTCATCTAAGTCTAAGTGCCCTTTGGACCCACATTTTAAATAGCCTATAACTCTTGAGACTTTGATAATATCTGGAACTTCAAATTGAAGTAACCGGCTGACTTTTTAAAAATATGTTTTGCAAAAAATGATAAATATATGTCCTCGAACTTCTAACATTACAACATCGACATCGCAGGCCCAGCTTTACAGAACAGGATTGCTACTAACTACTAATGAAGTCTAATGAGTACCTAATGTTACGTTACAAGTTACATCAGAATACTAGTTACTAATTAATACGTAAGTACGACATTCATTTTTAATTACTTACTAACAAAGAGACTTAGTGTAATACATTAAATTTTAAATATTTCATTTTCATGCCAGGCTATTCTGTAATGATGATATGGAGTGTAAAGAAAGTGTATGTATTCATTCTGTTTATTCAAAAAATCGGCTACACTAACTAATTGAAATTGGAACTCATTTAAAATTTAAGTCATTATCATTAATTTATTGAGTAGGCAAAGTCTAACTTGGAACAAGAACTAGAGCCAAACACCAATATTAAAAGTAAAAATCTAAGACTAAGAGAGACTAATCAGACTAAATACTAAATTAACTAAATATGAAAATTAATAAATGGGATAATAATAACGAATTGGCTTTTCGCCGAATAGCCAATTCGTTATTAATTCGGACCTGAAGAAGAATGAGAGGTTGAGTTTATAAAAAAATATTTATAATATTATTGTTGGGTTTTATTTTTATAATAAAACAAAATTTGTTATCAAATGAAAGAAAATTGAATGGCCTATATCATGGAAATGAATTATTCTTAGTATCATACACATGTCACATAGTCATATTCATATGTCTGTAAACTTACTTCTTCAGTTTAACTTAACTAATATAAACTACCACAAATGACATCCCAACAGCATTTAGTCTAAAGGGACGTGGGTCTGAATAGCAAAAAATAGTCCATTCAATTATCTTTCTTTTGATACCAAATTTTGCCTTACAAACTAAACAATAATATTTTAAATATTTTTTATAAACCCAACCTCCTCTCACTCTTGAATCCTGGGTCCGAAAAGCCGCAGCCTAATAATAATAGTATAGTATAGGTAACAGATAGGTAACAGACTTTTAACTTAATAGTTGCCTGTACTGAAATTCTTAAACAAATAAAACAAACAAAATCATTGAGAATAATATATATATATATATTTTTTTTTTTCCTATTTAAGTAGACTATTGAAATTTGACAGCCCCATTTTATTTTATTTTTTGAAAATAATTTATCTTCATAGTTCATAGATAAGTATAGTCAAAGAACTGGTAATTTAATAGTACATGTTACATAAATATTAGCTTACTTAAAATTCTAATAAAATATTACAAATAATTTGGGTGGCTGATGAGTCTAAACTGACTCAATCCAAAAAGCTGGTGGTCTGGAGTTCAATCCCCAACAAAGCAGAAACACAAGCAGAAATATCCCAAGCATCCTGGGTGGATGGGACCCTTTAGCCTTGGACGGCAACTCATCTAACAGAAGGCAAACTCTGATTTCAAAACCAGGAGTCTATTGACCGTGGGCCCTAAAAATATTTTTAAAAATAATAATAAAATAAAAATAAATAAACAGTGGAGTGCAGCAACTGATTTTTTAAATCTTAATAGTTCAAGTGAAACTAAGTAAGGATGTATTTTAAGCCTACCTGCTAGGCTACTTAAAAAATAGTATAGGCCTACATTTTAGTATACTAATTTAATTAATTTAATCTATTTTCTCATTTTTCCCCTACCCTGTGTTTTACATTTTCTAAGTCTATTGCTTTAACCTAATACTAAAAGCACTCATACCCTTATAAAATTGACCACTCTCTCTTTTTTTCCCCAGGGGCTGAGTTTAAAATTCACACAAAAATTGTTTGACTACTCTACAACAATGGCAACATGGATGCTGATAATTGGAATAATAATTGCATTAATTACATTACCAACCTGTGGCCTCTTAATCATTTTCTTCTTATTTCCTCATTATCTTGTACAGCTCAGCTTTAGGTAAAGTAGCAATTTTAAGAACAGTTTTTCAAAGCAATTAGACTTAATTCTTACAGAATGGACTAAACAGATTTGTAATTTAATACTGGCATTCCCAAACCATTAAACTTAAGACTTAAGACTTAAGTGATAATTATAATTTCTTTTTCTTTTATTTTTGTAACATTTTGATGATTTTGGACTAATTTCTTTTTAGAAAGACATTTTGGTAAGATGAAGACTTATAGAATTATTCAAATTGATGCCTAAATTTAACAAAAATATCTTTTACTAAGAACTACTTATTTATTTCAGGATTCGACAACATCGTGCTGGAATGTATATAAAGTACATTGGAAATGAAGAGTTCATATTTTGTTACGCTGAAAGAAATGCTCCACAACCAAATAGAACGAGCCTTGTCTTTGTTCATGGATTCTCCTCATCTAAAGATCAATGGATTCCTTGTTTTAGAGTAGGCCTTTACCTTGTTTTCATAATTAATTTAATTTAAAAGTAATATTTTTAGTTGATATTTATTTCCTTTCTCAACATGATTTTAAGTGGTTGAAATGCACATAATTATTCATAGCATGAATTTTAGCTAATGTTTGTGTTTAAATTGCATATTTATTTTAATTATATTCTTTTTTTTTTTAAATCTGATATACAAAAACAAAATAGCTTAACACAGTTTTAATTTTAATTTTGTTATTTTACAATCTTTCAATAAATAAAAATAAAATGTGGAATTTTTCGTTCTTTCTTTTTTCTTCTCAGTCAGAGTTTATCGAAAATCTTCATAAAAAAAGTTTCCTTTTTTTCTCTTATTCAGGGTTTACCAAAAGATCTTCATTTGATTGCACTAGACCTGCCTGGTCATGGCTTCTCTTCCAAACCTGGAGATGATGTAGAAATTGGCTTGGAGTTTGTGGTTGGCTCGTTGAAAAAAGTAAGACACTGATCAGACCAAGTGGTCACATTTTTTTTAACACTGTAAGTCACTGATAAGTGGTCAGTCTGCAGAGAGTTAGTCACTGATCAGACCAAATGGTTAGTCTCAACAAAGTTAGTTAGTCACTGATTTTTACCAAGTAGTCAATCTTATAACAAAGTAAGTCCCTAACTAGTCCAAGTCAATTCAACAGAGTATGTAACTAACTTTATCAAGTTCTTTAATAAAACTAAGTATCTTATTAGGCATGACAAAACTAGATCAATGTATAACACATGCTTACTAACAGTTTCTAGATCTTGTTGGTCTGTCTAACCAAAAAATCCACCTGGTTGGTTCATCCATGGGAGGTGCCATTGTTGGTCTGTACGCGGCCTATTATCCAGACAATGTGGAGAAGGTCACCATGGTGTGTCCAGCTAGTAAGTTATCTATGTTCTAGATTTAACAAAAAAAATTATTAGCTTCATCTGCTGAGCAAACAGGCTATTTCCGAATTATGACTAAAAAGCTTTTGCACTAATTTCTTTAGCATTATTTAAGACATTCTAATTCATTTCACTTGTATTCTGTTCTGTCTGTATAGATAAAAATTTCATAGATTAAGAAAGAAGATTGACATAATGAACTTTAATATTTAAATATGAAAGCTTCATGCATTTTATCCAATGTATACTTTTGTAATAATGTTTACCTAACATATAAAATTTATCAGGGTTATTCACTTGCATCAGGTAAATTCTATATGAAAGTGGACACAAAGTCCAACAATTTAATTGCATAAAATTTGGTGTGATATAGATTTATTTCATGCATCTTGGTATGGAGTCATTTATAGTATCTTTGTCTTTTGTGACATGTGACCTGGTGGCCAACTTGAATTAAGAACATGTCTGCACAGTGTAATAGGAGTTTTTTGTTTTTTGTGTGGATTTTATTGTGTGTTTACATCTAATAAACATAGGAAATTGTCATTGTTATGGTCAATGTCACATGATGAGCGAGCATTAAAACACTATTATTTATTTAAGTTAGTGTAACTGCTGCAGTGAAGTATTTGTGAATCTGTAGAAGACTTGACATTTTTGTTATTTTTTTGATGGTGTGCATTCAGACTTGTTACATCAGTTTCCCGGTCATGTTACATCAGTTACATAATTTTGTATGTATATCTTTAAAATGAGCTTTTTAAGTAATTTTTAAAGGTTTTCCTTAGAAAAAAATCAACACTGTAGATAATTAGTTTTAAAAAATATATTTCAAGAAAGCAGATTTCAAAGGAAATCGGCAAAAATGATGCTAAATCAAATAATATGTCTTTTTTCATGTAACGTCGGTTGAAATTCCAAGATTGGCTATTTTTACTTCTATGCCTAACATAGTTTTATAAATGCTATTGTTTTAAATTCCACCAGTAATTTTTTTTTTTTTTTAATAAAATATTTTGCAAAGTAAGTGTAGGGCTTGTGAAACGGGCCTGTCTCACTAACAGTCCAAAAGGCCTCCATGCCAAGAGGGTTAAAGCTTGTTTCCTGGACAAGAAATTATAAAAAAGTAGATTAAGTGTCTTGGAGATGTAATTGAGGAAAGTAGAACATATGTCCTAGATGTGATATTTAGGAAAGCATATCAGGTGTCTTGGACACAAAATAGATGAGAGTATTATCCATTTTTCGAAGCCCACACCATTTTCATGATTTAAAATATTTGATTATTTGTTGTGTTTCTACACTACAGCTAGTACTCGACTTACGACCATTCGACTTTACGACCACTTTGAAAATTATGATTTATAACAATAATAAAAGAAATTTAACTTAAATATTTTTATAACCTTACCTTACTGTACTCATAGCGTACTCAACTTACGACCAAATCGTTTTACGACTGGTCTGTCGGAACCGATCGTGATGGTAAGTTGAGCACTAGCTGTATTAACGTTTGTATTTTTTCAATTTATTGGCTGACATCCATCTCCTGATATGTTCAGATAGCTTTGATAATAACTGGAGAAATGAAATTCCTGTTGTTTGTTTGCAGTGAAGACTCCCATTGACAGCAGCTTTGCGATCCAAATGCAAGAAGCCATTCAGCTTGGTCCCGATAATATTTCTCATGAGCATTGTATACTCCTGGCTAATGACATCCAGGGCCTGAAAAATTTATTTGACGCCTGTTGTTACAATAAGGATGTCATGAAAATTAGTGAACAGGTTTGTATATCTGAGTCTGCCAGACATTGTTTGCAATGTGAGACAGTGGAATGTATTTAAACAGTGTTTGTATGTGAGGCAGTGTATATTAGTCATTATGTATTATGTTTCTGTAATTGAAGTATAATTTATGAATCTTGTTGATTTAACTAACATTGAGCTTTTAGAGTTAGACCAGAGTGCTTTTAACACTGGAAAAAAAAAGTGGGGGGGGGGGCGACGACACAAAAATAATGTTGTTTAATTTCCACTTTAATCACAAAAAATTCTTTACTATTTCCACAGTTTTGGCAAGGATTTCTGAACTTGAGACTAACAAAATTGGATTTTTATTTAAGATGTAAGCATTGTTAAGGCTTTAAACAAATTAACTTATATATCCAGCCCAAAGTTCAAGTGTTTTTTCCAGTCTACTTGACCCAATCAACACACAAGTCACCTATAGTTACTCTGGAGCTCTGACATGTTTACCAGCACTTATTATTTGGTTTATTTTTGCCTTATATTGCTTGGTTGTATCATACAGTTTTAAAATACAAACTGAAAATAATGAATTTTCTTAAAAGATTTTGCCTGTACCTGATAACGTTAAATGCTTTTCCTTTACCCAGTGTTTAAGGCCATAGCCACAGAAGAACATATCGACCTGCTGGCCAAAACTGCCCCTGGCATCACCATTCCATCACAGCTGATATGGGGCAGGAATGATGAGGTAACTGCATGGGGATGACTAGACTAGACTGGCAGGCCATTGACAAAGAGTGATTGTTCCTTTCTTTAAAGTTTGGGGTCATCCGGGATAAACAGTGTTGTAGAGTTTCTTATAAGTAGTAAATGGGAAGGCAGTGTTTGAACCAGTGGGATGGTTTTCTGAGAAATGGGGAGACAGTGTGTGAACCATTGGGATAGTTTTCTGAGAAATGGGGAGGCAGTGTGTGAACCGGTGGGATGGTTTTCTGAGAAATGGGGAGACAGTGTGTGAACCATTGGGATGGTTTTCTGAGAAATGGGTAGACAGTGTGTGAACCATTGGGATGGTTTTCTGAGAAATGGGGAGACAGTGTGTGAACCATTGGGATGGTTTTCTGAGAAATGGGGAGACAGTGTGTGAACCATTGGGATGGTTTTCTGAGAAATGGGGAGACTGTGTGTGAACCAGTGGGATGGTTTTCTGAGAAATGGGGAGACAGTGTGTGAACCAGTGGGATGGTTTTCTGAGAGATGGGGAGACAGTGTGTGAACCAGTGGGATGGTTTTCTGAGAGATGGGGAGGCAGTGTGTGAACCAGTGAGATGGTTTTCTGAGAGATGGGGAGACAGTGTGTGAACCAGTGGGATGGTTTTCTGAGAAATGGGCAGACAGTGTGTGAATCAGTGGGATGGTTTTCTGAGAAATGGGGAGACAGTGTGTGAACCAGTGGATGGTTTTCTGAGAGATGGGGAGACAGTGTGTGAACCAGTGGGATGGTTTTCTGAGAAATGGGGAGACAGTGTGTGAACCAGTGGGACGGTTTTCTGAGAAATGGGGAGATTGTGTGAACTGGTGAGGTGGTGTTTTGAGAAACAGGAAGGCAGTGTGTGATCCAGTGAGGTGGTGTTTTGAGAAACAGGAAGGCAGTGTGTGATCCGGTGGGGTGGTGTTTTGAGAAATGAGAAGGCAGTGTGTGAATGGGGGATGTGGTTGGTGTTTGTGTATTTTGCAAGGCCAATGTTTATTTCCATATTTAAAGAACTGGTCTCTCTGTTTGTGTCCACAGCTCATTCATGTGAGTGGTGCTGAATACCTACGCTCGAGGCTGCCAAACTGTCGCTATGTGGACATCATTGACGATTGCGGGCATGCGATTGATATAGACAGGCCAGCACTGTTGAATGAGCACCTCCTCAAGTTTATCCAAGATGACTGCAGCCAAGACCTCAACCCCACCACTGTGCTTTCATCATCCTCCCACTCCACTGAGAATAAAGTTCTCTCAGCTGCCGCCAGTGAATCCAGTTTTAAAAAAGAAGACTAGTCACCAGTGGTTCATGCCTTGGGTATGATCTGTTATAATTTAACTACATTTTTTGTACTTAAGTTTCTTTTTTTTTTTTTTTTCTGTTTTTTTTTTGAAAGGAAGTTTAAGTTTTAATAAAATGTTTTCTTGGATTTGAGGTTAACTTAATCAGTTGTAAAGTTTTGGTTTAAGATCAATGTAAGTTAGTTTTGACTCAGAAGCATTAAAGCAACAAATTTAAAAAAGAAGCCTAGTCACCTGTGGTTCACGCCTTGGGTATGTTCTTTTTTAATTTAACTACATTTTTTGTACTTAAGTTTCTTTTTTTTTTTTTCTGTTTTTATTTTGAAAGGAAGTTTAAGTTTTAATAAAATGCTCTCTTGGATTTGAGGTTAACTTAATCAGTTGTAAAGTTCTGGTTTAAGATCAATGTAAGTTAGTTTTGACTCAGAAGCATTACAGCAACAAAAAAAGATTTATTAAAAAAAAAAGTGAGAGATAAAGAGAACAGAAAGATAAACTTAACTCATAGTAGTAATTAGTAGAGACAGAAAACAGGAAATTGTATTTGATTGCAAAAGAGTCCAAAGAAATCTAAAAAAATTTGGGTAAGAGATTAACAGGAAATCTTAAAATATTTAAAATAAAATAATATATGAGGGAAATCAAAAGGTTATTATGATAGAGTGAGGCATGGAAATCTGAGGGAGATGGAAACATCAATTGATTTGTGGTCTGTTATGGTCTCCCTTACTCTGAAAGCAGTCCTCCCCAAATTACAATTTAAACCCATGTTCTGGAAATTGTTGTTTACTGCCATCAAAGTTTTCTCCCTTTGACAGCATTACAAAAAATAACACAAAAAAACTTGCTTTGATGATTGTCTTGGTCCTTGTCTTAGATTTTATTCCCTTATTTAATAAATTTTTGCAGCTCTTCCAGTCGTAACTAACTGAATACTCCAGGGTCATTTTTCATCTTTAGTGATTTATAAATAATTATCCAGTTGTATAAATTTTACTGTAATACAAATCGCCAAGGAAATTTTTAATGTGCATTTGACCATAATTTTATAAATTAAAGCAAGAATAAAGAAAAACTAAATAGATGGTTTGTAAACTAAATCTGAATTTGCAGACTCAGGCTGAGATGATAGAGCATGACAGATTACAATTTCGCTCTGATGTAGCATTTTCAAAATATAACTTATATATTTCATTTTTTATGTTCATAAATAAAAAAAACTAACATTTAATTTTTATGAGTAAGGATTGCTGCTGCCCTTGGAAGATAAGTCAATTTTATAAATCAAATTTTTTTGTGTTTCTCATCTATTTTCAATTTTTTTATTTGTAAGTGCTTTAAAAGAAATTTTATTTTGTGAGAAATAATGGGTAAAACTTCCTTTTTGTTTATATAAATCTTCTATTTTTAGTATAAAGAAGATATTTGAACAATTACAATATATTTTCAAAAGCCACTGAACACCATTTGTTATTATGTTGATTACGGACTGTTGTAAGAAAAAAAATGTTTTTATTTATTTTACTTTGTTTGATTTTAGTGGTATTTATAGACCATTTATTTCTATATTTTCAAATATGACATATTGCCATTTTGGATAACTTATTCCCTATGATTTGTTTTGATGTTTTTAAAATATGATTCTTAAAAATACAATTGTGATATTTTAATACCGGTACATGGATGTTGGAGGAGAGAAACAGTATTTTAACAACAGCTTATGATCTCATGATATGGGATTGAGATAAATGGAGGGTCAGACTATTGCCTCAAAAACCAGTGTCATTATGACCTTTCGACTCTCTAATCGTGTATTCTGGTATGTTAAGGACCTAATGTATTTTTTTTTTCCTGCTGGTTTTTATATCATGTGCTAATATTTTCTTAGAGGTATATTTCTTTAAAGTTTTCGAATACTTGTGGTAAATTCTTTTAGCAGTACTTGTTTAGAAATTTTTTCATTTTAAAACTCATATAAAATGTATTTATTTATTTTTTTTTTAAATTGGAAACACTGTGTGATGAAATCTTAAAAGTTGATAGTTTAACTAAACTACACTTAATGGAAGGGAACAGCTTCTACGTAGCAAAATATTTATTCTTTCTTATACACAGCTGACATCATCTTTAAAGGTCAGTTTTAAAAAAAAAAGTGTCATTCATTTGTTTTGTTTAATCAAAACTTAATAAAAGTAAATTTTATTTTAAAAACATCTTGTTTAAATTTTTTATTTTTATTATTTGTTTAAGATACATATCTCTGATAATCGGGTCTCACATATATTATTCCAGAGTTTACATATTGATTAAATAGATCAGTTGAAAAAGTTAAAAGTTATCATCATATTTATTTCAAGATCACCGGTTGGGTTAAAATTGCATAGGTCCTTTTCACACTATGGTTCTGTACAATTTCACATTATAACTATCATACATGGCTTCAGTTGTTTCAATACATTTCATATAAAATATTGTAAGGTTATCATTATTACACGGAGTATGCCAGTAATGTCATATGTTTCAAAACATGAATAAGTATTCTTAATGCTGACCAGATTAACACATTTATTGTAGGGCCACTAGCGTTATGGAGTTACATAAATGCATGGATGTGAGAAATAATTGTTTTTTAACAGCATTGGCAAGCAAAGAAAATTTTCCAAAAAAAAATCAAATAATGTTTTGCAGTTAAGTTCATTTATAAACAAAATAAGCTCAGATCATTTATTTATGCAAAATATGCTCATATAAATAAATTTAGCCTAATTAAAACATTAATTAAATAATGTATGCCATTTTAAAGATCTAATAGCTGGTTTATGCAAACAAAAATTCAGGCTGATAAATTATTCAAATGAAATATCAAATGAATAATTGGCCCAAATTAAAGATTAAATAATTAGGAAAAAAAATCAATGAGATTGAATTATTTTTTCATCACACAACTTTTGCAAAAAGAATTATTGATGCAAGTAAATTTTGCAATAGACAGTTTGGAATTGATTCATTTACTAAACACTCAAATTAAATATCATTAAAAATTGTATAAGTCCATCAAGCAAAATAAATATCTTTCACATTAATATAAAATATATATCATTGTCATAATCAAAGTATTCAAATTCAGTGGACATTATGCTCATGGTTAATTTTTTTAAAAATGAATTGTTTACCTTAAATTTCTATTGAAACAAATATTCATATTTTTTGGAAGTGAAAAAAATAAAATAACAACGTTATCTACTTTATAGTCTTTGCGGATTGTCTGTGGATGTAACTTCCATTTACTTCAACCTCGTGTATAGTTATTTTTTTAGCCTTGTAAGTATTTAATTTTCAAAGTCAATTTAAAATATATTTTTTCCTTTTTAAAAATTGTGTAAATACCACAAATGAACACACAAAAAATTAAGTAAACCTATAAATAAATATTGTAAAATCTATTTTTTGATCCCTCAATGTTTATTAAATATTCAGATTATTGACACATTTGCAAATAAAAAATTCTAGCTAGACATACGTAAAGCTGTGTTAACTTTAAAAAAACCGGACAACATAAACTACATGGATTGCCTTAAGTTTTTTTTGTTTTTTTTTAAATCGGGTATGACTGCCAACAGTCCTTAGCATTCAAAATAAAAATTGGAATAGCTGATTCAAATTTAAACATGTCTGTACATCCAAACATCAATTTCAACATGTACACCCAAACATCAATTTCAACATGTACACCTAAACATCAGATTCAACATATGTACCCAAGCATCAGGTGCAGCATGTACATTCAAACATCAGACTCAAAATATGTATTCAAACTTTAGATTCAACATGTACATTTAATAATCAGATTTAACATGTACATTCAAATGTCAGATTCAACATGTACACCCCAACATCAGTTTCAACATGTGCGTCCAAACACCATATTCAATGTGTACTCCCAAACGTCAGATTCAACATGTACATTCAAATGTCAGATTCAACATGTACATTCAAACGTCAGATTCAACATGTACATTTAAACATCAGATTCAACATGTACATTTAAACATCAGATTCAACATGTACATTTAAACATCAATTTCAACATGTACATTTAAACATCAGATTCAACATGTAGGCCTACATTTAAACATCAGATTCAACATGTACATTTAAACATCAAATTCAACATGTACATTCAAACGTCAGATTCAACACGTACACCCCAACATCAGTTTCAACATGTGCGCCCAAGCACCATATTCAACGTGTACACCCAAACATGAGATTCGACATTTGTACCCGAACATCAGCTGTAGCATGTAAGCCTACATTCAGACATCAGACTCAACATGTACATCCTATCAAACGTAACTTATTCAATCAACAACCGCTTGTCTCGACTCATTAAAAAGATCCTATGCTTCCGCTTGAAAGACCTATTAATTAGCTTCCTGGAGGACAAAACAAACAGGTCAGTCTTATGAGTTTAAAACAAACAAAAAGTGAAGCGGAGGAACAATGAAAAAATGCAACATTATTTTCGTAAATGCACAAGAATGTAAATATTACATTCAATGAAAAACGTAAACTACAACCATAAAACAAATTTATAAAGAGTTGTAAATGTTACATCATCGATTATGTAAAGGTTAATATTAGCCTAAAAAAAAAGGAGTAAATAGTGCATCGCAATTATTCGCACTGAACTTGTTAATCAGGCAAGATCCGTATAAATATTTCATCTTAGATAACTGTAAATATTTCAACAACAAAATCACGTGTAAACATTAAATACAACAAGGTGGGTGTAAATATTACATCCAACCAATAAATTTGATTTGTGACTCGCAAGCGAATGTAGGTCAACTATCACATTCCCCCCCCTCCCCCCCAATGATTCAAATGTGACAATTGTGTTCAATATGTCTGCTCACAACGAGAATGAAACACTTGAAAGACCTCATTTCTTTCTGGACACTGAGTCATTCGTGAGCACTGCTGATTTCATGAATGGAAGAGCAGGACGCTCCTACCCTTGGGAGACACACCCCGTGGGTTCAATGACAACGGCCTCACACGATGGTAGGTTTTCGGCTTGAACGGCAGGCTGAGGATAATGTTGGTGATAGATCACACTCTACACCTGAAGGGAAAGTCCTTAAGCAGCCGTTTCTCCCCAGCCACCCTCACATTTTTGGTGGAGGCCATCCGCTATCCCACTCCCACCCCCCCAAACAAACTTTTATTTTAATGGGCGGTCGTTTATACGTCTTAGGGTCCAATGGATGTTAGGTTCGGAGTGTAGATAGAAATCTCACTCACCCTTTAGAACAGGGGTCCTTAAACTAGGGCCAAATCAGTGTCCTGAGACACTATCGGGGGGGGGGGGGCGGCCTATTGTTAAAAAAATAATAAAAAATTGAATTCTAAAACACTGCCCATATGTCATTTTTACTGAAAAAGAAAGAACTTGGAAAAAAAAGAACATGTTTAAAATGAAGATACACAAATATATCCAACATAAACTCATTAGTATTTCAAAGAGATATAAGTCGAATGAGATGATCAATGTCTGGTTCCGTATTTGTCGCTGCCACGTAACTTTACGGCGGGCTGGATTAAGGACCCCTGGGTGGCCAGATCTGGCCCGCATTCCGCATTTTGAGGACCCCTGCTTTAGTAATTCAGACCGATACGGCCCAATGGGAGGGAGGGGGGGGGTTAAAACTGGTAGAGCCTCTATAAAAGCTGCGAAGAAAACGGGTACGCTGACGCAACTCTCCGGTTCACGTATTTTCCCGAAGATTTCCTTCACGTACTCAATTTAATTACCTATCTATTGGCCTTCGTTAACTTTTGCATTCCGCATTTTGAGGACCCCTGCTTTAGTAATTCAGACCGATACGGCCCAATGGGAGGGAGGGGGGGGGGTTAAAACTGGTAGAGCCTCTATAAAAGCTGCGAAGAAAACGGGTACGCTGACGCAACTCTCAGGTTCACGTATTTTCCCGAAGATTTCCTTCACGTACTCAATTTAATTACCTATCTATTGGCCTTCGTTAACTTTCGGAATGGCAGTAGCAGAACTGTCTTAGGAATGCATTTTGGATACACTCCGCCTGGCCCTTGTACATGTTTAGGCGCGTCACATCTCCTATCACATCCGCCTTCTTGAGTTGAGTCATCTCCACAACCCCTTCATAGAGCGCCGACCCCGGCTCGGTGGTTATCGTCAGCTGGTACCGTTCGTTTGAATTTTCCGGCGTGCTTATCGTCATGACAGTCTCAATGCTTTTCAGGGTCAGCGCGGAGCAGTTCTTGCGATACTGGTTGGTGTAGTCCATGACCCTGTTGACCAGGGTCATGGCAAGGAACTGCGCCAGGTTCGGGTCGACCTTCGCGTGAGGAGAGAGATGATTGCACACGCAGTTCTCCTCGGACACGCCCATGTGGCGGCACGTTCTCAGGCGGGGAATCTCCCTGAACAGACTGATGCCCCTGTGGGTGATGTTGCCCGGGCCGGTCTCGCCTTTGAAGTACAGCAAGTCCCTGAGCGTGGCGTGGACGTCGAAGTGGGACGTGAGACGCTGCTGGTTGATTCTGAGCACGTCCATCAGGTGCGGGTACTTGGCGTGAAACCAGGGCGGGAAGACGAGGAGCAGATGTGGCGTCCGGCCTTCAATCATTCCGTTGTAAGTGGACCTGGGAGATGAGTTATCAAAATAATTTAATTACCTTTAACGGCTGTCTTCAGAAATATAACACGGAAAAAATATAAAAAAGGGGGTGGGTGGAGAAGAGGAGGAGGAGGAAAAGGGGGGGGGGAGGTTATTTTTCAGGCAGGTCTCGCTTTTGATGCAGGGATATAAATGAAACAAAGTATGGGAAAACCCGGGAAAAAAAAAGAACGCAACAAAACAACGAACGTATCGACAAGAAGCCTTCATCAACGAACAAACAACGGTAAAAACATTACACTAAAGTAACACTAATCTGAAATGGAGCATCCTATAGGGCAGCAGCAAGTGGAATGTGCTCGGGTTTGTTATCGGAAAAACAACTTCTAAAGTGCCCTGACAATAACACTGTGCTGCAGTACGAATTAGAATGAAAATTTTTTCTCCTAAAAACATACAACCCATTTTTTAAAAAACCCTCGCAAACATTAAATTTAGGCCCCACTTATTTTCAGTTAATATTTAACACCCCCCCCCCCCACCCAACCAAAAAAATTTAAAGACCTATGTAACTTTTAAAAGACGTATTTAAAAAAAAAAAGATATTCCCCTAGGCCAAAGCTATGGCCATTTATTCAATTTAAATGAATTAGGATACCCGCGAGGAACCCATTTCAAAAGGCTCTGGTGTAGTTATCCCGTAAGTACGCTGGGCAATATGAAAAAAAATGACTTCCTTTTTTTTTCAAATTTATTCCATTTAAATCTAAATGTAAGAATATTTTGCCTATTAAAATTTTACTATTGAACCCCCCCCCCCTTTTTTTTTCGCCCCTGGGAACCAAAAGAATTATTAAATGGGTTTAAGAAGAAGCTTGCATTGTAACCTACACACTCATGCACAGCGTTGGCTCTTAAAAAGAAAGATTCTTCGTAGAACCACCTACACTCATTCGAATCTTACTGAAAAATCTTCACAAATGTCTTTAAATCTTATTTCATATTTTTGAGGAAAAACCATACAGACTTTAAAATACTTATAAGGAATTTTATAATAAAAATTTATATAGTTTTAAAACCAATATAAAAAATATAACGTTTTAGAATAACGTGGAAATTGTTTGTTTTTTTTTTTTTTGTTTTTTTTAAATTATAGAAGATATATTTAACGACACCGAGTAAATTAACAGGAACGTTAGAGAAATCTAACATGAAAACTAAACTAAAATTTGAAGAAACGTTTAGAAACGTTTATTGAAAATTTTCATAATCTTTGCATCTAAGAGGAACTACATAGAATTTGCTGGAAAATACTTTATTTTTTTTTAGTGTGACCCAAATTTCCAGGAAACATCTATAGGTCAAAAGGCATAACGAAGTCAAAGTTGGTTGTGATCCATTGTTTGGTTTTCATGTGATTGATCAACCCCTTTACAAGCCAACAAACACACATAGTCACACTGAGTTTTATTTAGCAGATATATTAATAAACAGCCCGGATGAGCGGAGTAACGTGGATTCACAGGTTACCTACCGTATCGCTCCAAATCTCTCACCGTGGTCGCTGAAGAAGACCAGCACGGTGTTGTTTAGAACTTCCCGCTCGGCCAGAGTGTTGAAGAAGTTGTAGTAGAGTTCATCTCCAGCACTGGCCTGGTTCAGGTCATCGTGGGTCAAACGGGCAGCGAAACTGATCGAGTAGGTCAAGCGTGGGGGTGGAGATGTTAAAAGTACGTTCAACTAGTGTTTTAAAGATTGTATATTATCTTTCTAAGGGAAAGGGGGGGGGGTCAGTTTTGGGAATTCGCTGGCTATAGAAATACATCTTGACGCCATCCTTATTAACTTATTCGTCATATTGGCATTCTTTTGTTTACAACGTGTAGGGCTTAATGTATTATGCGTACGTCTTCATTTATAAGTAGTTAAATACTTGGCATTATAGTAACAAAAATATAATGGAACACATTTTTGTGTGTATGAGGCACGCAAACTAAATCTCTAAAAAATAACCCAAAAAAACTTCTCTTTAGGTCTTATGTCCTTGAATATTTCCCGCTCTATCAAGACATGTTTTAAACATTGTACCTGTACGCAAAATACGGCTCCGTCTTTGAGTTGTTGAAGATGCTCGCCAGCTGAATAAAGTAGTCGTTCAGCACGTCGACCTCAGGCACTTCCCCCAAACATCGCTGGTATTGGTTACGCATGAGCGTGTCGGGCTCCGAATCGATGACCATCTCCCTGAAATAGTAGTCCACTGGCGACTTCTTCCAGCCTAGTTTCAGATAGTGGAAAGCCGTGATCCCCGTCATGTCAAATGTCAAGGCCGTCCTGTAGCCGGCCCTGCGGTACTCGCTCCAGATGAATTCGTCGTTGAGCGAATCGAAAGGCTGCGAGTAAGAGAAGTTCATCTCGTGCTCGTGCTTGCCCATCAGGAGTCCGACGACGTTGGGGAACGTGTTGAGGCCTATCTTGTTGTATTTATGCAGCTCGATCGCCTTGAGCGGCCCGAGGAGGAAGTTCCGCGTTTTCGGCATGGAGCGCTGCAGGTTCTGCTTGGACATCCCGTCGATACCCACCATCATGACGCTCAGCGTTTCCCTCGGCGCGTGGACTCCGACGTGCTTCTCGTAGCTGACCCTCAGCTCGGCCTCCGTGGCGAGCTTCTTGCGAATCCGGTGGATGTACGAACGGGAGATGACGTGGTTGAACTTGTCGTAGCACTCGACGACCACGTAGTCGTCGGTCTCGTTGAGCTGGATGACGTCATCGAAATAGGGGCTGGTGTACACGGTCTTGGTCGAACGGTCGCCGTCTCGGTCCGCGTTGCGTACCCGCGCCGAGTACCGGCACTGTTTGAACAGCTGCAACCTCTTCAGCCACCTGGTCGAGCTCGGTAACCTGACTTTGAGGAGATCGCCGGACAGGTACACCAAGTTGGGTGTGAATCTGGTGCAGTTGACGGTCGGGTATTTCTTGACCATTTTCTGTATCGCCGGATCAAAAGGATCGATATCCGGAAACGTGCATTCCCGCTCCGATTCGGATCGATTCTTTTGAAAATCGTTAACAGTTTGAACCGAGTCATTTCCGTACCCCGTTTGGAAATGGTTGATTGTACCTCGATTACTTGCTAGTGGGTGTCTGGGAAAAGACTTGCGGACGACTGTAAGAGTGCCGTTTAGAAAAAGTTCCTGTGAGCTATTCACACGATAAGAAATGTATTTTCTACTGCTGGATGCTACCCACGAGATGATCTCCGTGTCAAGGACGTCGATCTCGTAAATATACCCAAAGGAGAAAACTGAGATCCACGTGACGAGGATGAGCAGTACAAGTTTCAGACTTCGCCTCTTACCTGAAATTATGGTTTCGATGAATTTATAAATTATTGAAATTGAATAAATAATCACATTTCAAAACCCTTGTCTTAGATCAGAGAACGGCAAACTTCTCTTGAATGATAAGACAATTTACATGAATTGTTACCGAAGAAATTATTTGAAATTGTGTCATTGTTTAAGAGAGATTGCGACACAAATTCTTTCCTTCGGTTATAGTTTTACTTACATCTTAGGACTTCCTGGTTTGTCCTACACAATCCAGTTACGCAAAGCGCTCTCATCATACCTGTAATTTAAACATAAATAATTTATACGTTTAATAAATCAACTAGCTGTGGCGACCGGAAGAGGTGCATAGTCCCATAGACACTTTTTGTCGAAGAGGAGAGGGGGGGGGGCAAACCAAAACTTGGTCGACTTCTTAAGTTGTTTATCACTGGAGGCGCCACAGTGCATAGCAATTTAAATAAAAATCTGCAAATTCAAATAAAAACCCAACGACGTCGCTGCCATCCCGGGGAAGAGATTTTCGTTATTTTTCCTTGACAAATTTTACAAGATTGTACTCCTTAAGTAGTGTGCACAATTACAGTTGTATCTTTTGAGACTTTCGCTTGTTCACTGGCTGTGCTGCAAGTTGGTATTGCTTTTATTTCTGTCTTTTTTGTTTTTTAATTTTTATATACATTTAAAAGTGCAGTTAAATTCACTATTGTTAGTATGAACAGCTTTGGTTTCACCTTTCTTAGTTCACTTGTCTCCAGATCTCAGTTAACACACGCGCCACAGCTTACACATGGTTACATTTGATAACGCCATATAACGGTACGTAACATTATGATAACATTAGTATAGAATGACAACATGACATAATATGACAACATAAAATCGTATGACAACACAGTATAGTTTGACAACATGGCATAATACGACAACATAGAATCATATGAAAAAAAGGGTACAATAGGACAACGTGGCATTGTGACAGTATAACGTTGCGACAAAAGTCTGTCCTGCAGGTTAGATTGCAGTTTGCTAACTATGACACACTGTCTGCGTATGTTGTTTGTAGTATGGTCCATGTCTGTATTCTTCATAACAACCATAATCTTCTTCTATTTATTAAAGGCACACGATCAATTTATAGACTTAATACGCAACTCCACGATTGTAGCAGAACTACTTAAAAAACTACTCCATTAGTCAGGCGTGGACTGGGGAGTTCAAGCGGCCCGGGAACAAAATAAAAAACGGCCCTATCTTCATGACTTTTATTTGTATTAAATCACCGGTCCTAGCGGCCCATCGGGAATGTTCCCGGTGTCCCGGCGGCCCAGTCCACCCATGCCATTAGTGTTCCATATTGGCTTAATAAAAAACTCAACGATTGTAGCAGAAATACTTAACAGCTACTCCATTTAGTGATCCATAAAGGCTTAATAAACAACTCCACGGTTGTACCTGAACTACTTAACAGGTACTCCATTAGTGTTCCAGAATGACTTAATAAATAAACAACTCCACGATTGTACCAGATACACTAATATAAAGTGCTCTTTTTTAAAATAGATATTTATAGGTAGAAAGATACCCCCCAATTACAATTTATAGAGCTGCATGGTTTGATTGTAATTTTAGCGCTGTCGCAGCTGGACAACTTATATAAGAAAAAGTATTGCTCACATAAATAATTGGCGTTTTTCGTCGTAATGGGCATATTTTTTTTTTTACAGTCCTTTGCTTAAAAAACACTTTCAAAAATAAATTTTTAAAGAGAATCCGATATGTTTCGAAACTTGGTATTGATAGTCTTGCTGATAGGTTTCGCCTCGGGAACTAGTTTTGATATTGTCAGTGTTTGTGATGCTAGAGTTGATGGCGCTAGTTTAGATGGTGTTAGTTTAGATGGCGTTAGTTTAGATGGCGTTAGTTTAGATGGCGTTAGTTTTTGTGGTGTTACATTTGATACGGTTAGTTGTGATGGTGTTCGTTTTTGTAGTGTTATAAGATTTAATGGTATTAGATTTGAGGCAGTTAGGTTTAATGGTGTTGGTTTTCATGGTGTTAGTTTTTGTGATGTTAGATTTTATGGTTTTAGATTTGAATGGTGTTAAATTTTGTTATTTGTGATGGTGATTTAAAAAAAAAAAAATTTATTCAATTCTTTTTGTTAGCGTTTTAACATTCTTTTGAAAACACGTATGTAGAAAAAGTTATAAAAATCTGTTACATAGACATTTCATGTAATTAAATTATTAGAAGACCGCGACAATGTCCTGATTTGAGTTCACCAAGTTTAAATTTTGTCGTAAGATAATAATAGAGTCCAGTGTTTTACAGGAACATTTTATAATGTTAAATTTGTGAAATCCCTAGATACAAATTTTCGCCCCGCCCCTCCCCCCCGCCCTCCCCCATTCGCATACCCGTCAGTACATTAAAGTTCGCCGAATCTAAATGTCGCGTTACGCGCAATGTGGTGGCACAATAAGACGCACAAGAAAGAGAGCATAATTATAACAGTAGGCGACAGAGCCAAGGGGCGGGTTTTTGGCGAGAGTCTACAAACCAATTTGGTCGTCAGGGAATTTCATTTTTTGGCTGCGGCTATTCGGACCCGGGTCCGAGAAGTGAGAGTTTGGGTTTATTAAAAAATAAATTCAAAAACTATCGTTGGGTTTGCAAGACAAAATTTGGTATCAAATGAAAAAATAATTGAATGCGCTACATGTTTGTAAACTTAGTTCTTATGTTTAACTAAAATAAACTACCACAAATGACATGATCCTACTACATGACAAAGTAAAACGACATTGAACAATCCTCCTACATGACCAAGCAACAAAACTTGAAGAATCCTACTAGAAATAATTAATACAAAGATTCTTCAATTTTTTTTTTTTACAACACATTCAATTGAACTATTTCGACGGAAAGGAATTTCCCGTGTTGTAAATTGACTATTTTCTGAAACATTAATAGTGGCAGGCATATTAAAGATCAAGAATATAATACATTTGTATTTTTTTTTCATCCATCGAGTTCAATATTACATAAAGACACACGGCTCTTTTATATGAGACACATGCACCTTGCGTAAACACACAAACAATATACCATGTCTTTTACTGAACCGAAATGTGCATTAATAGCTAAAAAGCTGTCAATCAGGCCTCTATGGTAGACCTCCATAGCAGACCTCTATGGTAGACCTCTATAGCAGACCTCTATGGCAGATCTCTATGGCAGGCCTCTATGGTAGAACTCTATAGCAGACCTCTATAGCAGACCTCTATGGTAGACCTCTATAGCAGACCTCTATGGCAGAACTCTATAGTAGACCTCTATTGCAGACCTCTATAGCAGGCCTCTATAGTAGACCTCTATGGTAGACCTCTATAGCAGACCTCTATAGTAGACCTCTATGGCATTCCTCTTTGGCAGACCTCTATAGTAGACCTCTATGGCAGACCTCTATAGCAGACCTCTATGGTAGACCTCTATAGTAGACCTCTATAGCAGACCTCTATGGTAGACCTCTATAGCAGACCTCTATAGTAGACTTCTATGGTAGACCTTTATTGCAGACCTCTATAGTAGACCTCTATAGTAGACCTCTATGGTAGACCTATATAGCAGACCTCTATAGCAGACCTCTATAGCAAACCTCTATAGTACACCTCTATAGCAGACCTCTATAGTAGACCTCTATGGCAGACCTCTATAGCATACCTCTATGGCAGACCTCTATAGCAGACCTCTATAGCAGACCTCTATGGACACCCTCTCCTCTATAGTAGACCTCTATAGTAGACCTCTATGGTAGACCTATATAGCAGACCTCTATAGCAGACCTCTATAGCAAACCTCTATAGTAAACCTCTATAGCAGACCTCTATAGTAGACCTCTATGGCAGACCTCTATAGCATACCTCTATGGCAGACCTCTATAGCAGACCTCTATAGTAGACCTCTATGGCAGATCTCTATAGCAGACCTCTATAGCAGACCTCTATAGCAGACCTCTATAGCAGACCTCTATAGTAGACCTCTATGGCAGACCTCTATAGCAGACCTCTATGGCAGACCTCTATAGCAGACCTCTATAGCAGACCTCTATAGCAGACCTCTATAGCAGACCTCTATGGTAGACCTCTATAGCAGATCTCTATAGCAGACCTCAATGGTAGACCTCTATAGCAGACCTCCATAGTAGACCTCTAGAGCAGACCTCTTTAGCAGACCAAACAAACCTTCTGTCCTCGCATGATACACACGTTTCCTTCCAACGGCACCTGAAATGTTTCTCACCACATGACCTCTTTCACTAGAGCACACACAATGTCCTTAAAACTATTTATAAACAGCCATCTAAAGCAGGGCATTCAAAATGGGGGTCCTCGTACCACTAACACACCATCTACCACAGAGATTAGGGGAGGCAGGGGGTTCCAACCAGTTGTCTGTTATGAAAGGGGACATATCCCCGATGAGCAATAGCTAGAGTTTAAATTAAGTTCCTTACATTTCGGGATAATTTAGTGAAGAGAAAACTTGATGGAATAGTTTAGTAAAGAGAAAACTTGATGGAATAGTTTATAAAGAGAAAACTTGATTGAATAGTTTAGTAAAGAGAAAACTTGATGGAATAGTTTAGTAAAGAGAAAACTTGATGGAATAGTTTATAAAGAGAAAACTTGATGGAATAGTTTAGTAAAGAGAAAATTTGATGGAATAGTTAAGTAAAGAGAAAACTTGATGAAATAGTTTAGTGAAGAGAAAAAGTGATGGAATAGTTTAGTGAAGAGATAACTATCATGATGGAATAGTTTAGTGAAGAGAAAACTCTCAAGGTGGAATAGTTTAGCGATAAGATAACTTCAAATTTCTTCAGCAATGTGAAAACAAGACACAATAGTTTAGCGATGAGAAATCTTGACGAACTCGGCGGTCAGAAATTTTCCCACAAGTCTGAAATCACGACATCTGTCAAGTACTCTCGAAAGACCGTGAGTTTTTGGTTGCGCAAGCATGTCTGAAATTTATTGCCTGTCACGGGCAGCAGGTTGATATTGTTGTCTGCTCTGTTATATTTGAATATACTGTCACTCTCAAAAATAACAAATGTCACGCTTGCCCATCATCGGAGTAGAGAATGGCAGAACGTTGACCGAGTTCACAATGGGGGACGCGGGCGTGGGGGGGGGGAGAGAGGGGGGAGTGATTGAGCCCGTTATGGGAAAGTGTGTAAAAACTGTACATGAAGTTTAAGTAGGTTAAGACAGTGGTCCCCAATCTTTTTATCGCCGCGGACCGGTTTGATAATAATTTTAATTTAATTGTAATTCAACATGCATTCAAAATAAAATACAGTTACACCAAAAAATGAATATAAAGTGATTTATTCAATGAGAACCCAGAGCTTGTTTCTCTCCAACGAGACAGTTCCATCTGGGAGTAATAGGAGACCATGACACCCGAAGTGTTTGGCTTATGTCCAGTTTATTCCGTTGTTTTGTTTTGGTTGCGGTCACTGCAGAAAACCCCGCTTGGCACAGATAGGACGTCGGAAATGGCAATAGGGATGTAAGTGCTATGGTGGCAATCTCAGGGTATACCGCCATGACTTTAACCTAGAACACCAACAGAGTTGTTGTCTCGAACGTAGTTTTAAGGCCGCCTTCATTTGCAATCTTAAAACAGTTGTTCTTCTTCTTGCACAGACAAGCTAGATTCATCTGGTTTGTGACTAATAGATCGCGGATCCATTAGTTACAAGTTCGTGGGTCTTTTGTGGTTAAGGAGTAGCGCTCGAACTCTTTTAAAAGCAAAGACAGCTGATCATGCACCGATTGGGAGAAACGTGTCCGAAATGCCTCTGTTCCCGCACCGTCCCCACAACACCAGTTTCGCTTTAAATGCGGCTACTTTGTCTGCCAACTTGAAAAAAAGTTGTCATTTTCCCCTGAAGGGACGGATTGAGTTCATTGAGCAGGATGAATATGTCCCATAGCTAAGTAAGTTTTGCGACCCTTACCTTGTCACTGAAACGTGCTGCCAACGGTGACTTTTCATCTTTGCAATAGCTCTCGTTATTCAAATACAATGGTTAGTAAATTTCCTCTGGATAACCATCTTATTTCTCTGTACAAGAGAAGGCATCTGCGCTCTGCGTCGGCCTCCTCACAAAGCTGCTCAAACAGCAGCGAGTTAAAGGCACGTGCTTTGATGTGGTTAATAAGTTTAACGACATCACTCTTAGATGATTTATATTCCTGTGACATTTTTCGGCTTGCCAGCATTTCTCTGTGAATGATGCAATGGGTAGATTCACTCTCAGGTGCAACCTCCTCAATCTGAGCAGTTGAACCACAGTCTTCCGGTCATGGCAGCAGCGCCGTCTGTGCATATGCCGACACAAAAGGACCGTTTTAGTTGTCTTGATATATAACCAGCCAGTGACTTGAACAGTTCTGCTCCTGTGGTGTTGGTTGGCAAACAAAGTGCACATAACCAATCCTCACGCACATCCTGGTGATAAATATATCGTACATAAACAAGTAGTATTGCCTTTATGTCGACATCTGTAGATTCGTCAACCTGTAGTGCGTACCACGGTGATGTATTAATCCTCTCTAACAATTGTGTCTCAATGTCTGCGGCTATTTCCTCAATGTACCTAGTCACAGTGCTAGCCGACAAAGCTACATGCGCTATCTTTTTAACAGAAACCTCTCCTAGAAGTTTACGGCTAATTTCTTTAGTGGAGGGCAAGACCAATTCTTCACCGATAGTGAATGGCAATTTAGCAATAGCAATACGGTTAGCAACCAAATACGATGCTCTCAGTGCATTCTCCTTTATTGATGTGGTGTCCCTCAGAAATTTCTTCTGTCCTTAGTGTTCCCGTTCTTTTTTCTTTCCAAAAACTCCAGGGGCTTGTCTTTGAATCCATGGTGCTTGGCGTTCAAGTGGCGAAGCAGTTGTTAAAGGTTCATCGCCTCATAAGAAGCCGGTCTCCGCAAACTACGCAGAGCAGGGTTGGTGTGTTGGAATCCCCTGTCCCGATAAATCCATATTAAAAAACTTTTATGTTTCTATGATATTGAAGGCTCTTCTTCTGTCTCTTCAATGGGCCTTTTCTTTTCCCCAAGGAAACTTTCTCATGACGTCTATTTCGTACTAATTTTTTGCTAATTTGTGGGAAAATAAAACATCGTTAAACTTAGATAGTAAATGTGGGCGAAAAAAATGGCAAAAATAAAACACTATATACACGTACACCAAACACTGTTAAACGTAAGAAAGTACCGTTGAACAGAGAGAAGAGCGTTGATCACCTTCTCTTCACCAAAGCTACAACGCAACTGCCGCTCGCAGCCGCTCAGCTCCAGGTTAACCTCTCGTCCTTGGAAAGTCGCACAATACCGAGAGAAATACACCACAGTAAATACAATGGACATACCGTAATTTAATATTTCTTGTGCTGTCCCGTACCATTTGATCCACGGAGCGGTAGCGGTCCGCGGCCCAGGGTTGGGACCACTGGTTAAGACATTGCCTTCAGACTTCAGGGGGTGCGGGTGTTGGGTCTGCACCGGGTGACACCATCTCAGGGGGGGGGGGCTGACACAAAATTAAAATATTGCATATTTCAGAGCACACACTGCTCGGTCTAACCGAATTTCATAAAGGGATAACCGATTATAAGTAATGTGTCCACATATGTAACCAACCGAAATGCGTGCTTTTTTTAAAGTTCAAGGCGGATGAGTCATCAATGCGATGATACTATAATTAGGTCAGAAAAAACACAGCTTTGACCATGATTCAACGCCGATTGAAGTGTTCGGTAACTTCCGTAAGTTACAGAAAGCTATATATATCTTAATTCTGAAAAATGAAGCTTTCTATTGATACCAAATGCAATCCGATCGGATGATTCTAAGTACATGTTACAGTAAAGTTTTTTAAATATATTTACCACCTGACCTTCAATTATTATTATTTTTTTTTTTGTTCTTGTCATTGTTATACTGCGGACTTAATTTAACAAAAAGAAATACATCGTGGAAGTCCGAGAGGGGGGGGGGAGAGAAGAGGGGTGACACCATGAGTTTACCACAAAGGGTGACACCAACCCTAGCTACGCAACTGCCATCAGAATAGCAGAATGTGCCATGGTTTCTCTCTATGAGATGACGAAAAAAGAAAAAAGAAGGAAGAATACATGATTTGTTCACGACAACGTTCAGAATGGACACGCTTAAAATGTATAGGGTCATTCCAAAAGTACGGTAAAAAAAAAAAAAGCAACGTATTTCGATTTAAGTACTTTGATTCAAGGGCGTCATTTCATGGTTTTTTCAGAGGCGGGGGGAGGGGGGAGGCAAAACCAAACCTTGGTCGGTTTGTTAAATTGTTTATTACTGCAGGTGCCACAGTACATACCAATTTTTAAAAAGAACCTAGAAATTCAGAGATGGGGGGCCCCGCATATGCCCCACCCTGCCCTACCCAAAAGATGTCCCTGCTTCAATTTGGTGTTTATAAAATATCAAATGGATTTTTTTTCAATTCTAGTTTTAAAAAAAAATAAAAGTTAGAGGCGTTTCTTATTTTTATTTTTTTTCTCGTCACCATCTGCCTTTTATTTAAATGTATTGACAGATTTCCATCTCTGAAGACAAAATGTATGAACTTGAAGGAGTTAACTAGACACATTTTCTTTCTTTCTTTCTTTTTTTTTTTTAAAGAGTAAAATTTATTTATATATTTTTTTTTTTTTTAATATTTTTTCCAAATGATTATTTGTTATTTATTATTTTTATTATATTTCTCTGACATTCTAAATTTCACAAGCTAAAAATATATAATTTTTAGCTACACATTTAAAAAAAAAAAAAAAAATATTTATGATATGCGCAAACGTTAAAGATTACTACGCCCAGGAAGTGGAAGCTAAGATTTGAAGTTTAGCCGTACAAGTTCTGCACGGGATGGGGTCAAAATTAAGTAGTCCATGGAGGCGAATTAACATTTCCCGCCTGCGCGTAATGAAAAGGGCGTGATTTAACGTGGAGGGATTATTTTAGGGTTTGTTGTCTGTTTCTCTGTTTCATAAGTCTTCAATTAAGAATTTCCTCAAATATTGAAAGTGGATTGTCGGGACACAGTTCCTATTGGCACGGTTTAAAAAAAAAAGTATTTACGCATATAAAGAATGAGATGAGCTGAGTGTAAAAAAACGTTTTCATTACTCATCTGTAAACAACACCAACAAACTGTATGTCACCTGTCAGGTACTTTATGGTACATTTAAGCTATTAAACTGTAACCAAACCGTAGTGGAGTTGATTATCTGGCACAGGGCAGCGGTCAATTTACGGCGAAATAGCAAGGTGTCATACCGAGAACTGCTGGTGCTTGTTCCGCCTTCAATAAAAATGTCAGCCCCCGCCCCCCCCATAATAAAGTTACACGTTTCATTTATAGAAAGAAAAAGTTGGGGGCGGGTGGATAAGGGTACCATCCATAAATGACGTAAAGCTATGCTGGCCTCATATTATGACAATGTCAACAATGTCAACAATGTCAACAACCCGTACCGTTTCCTGAATCGTCACAAAGTTGCGAGAAACCACAGACATACCCCTATGACGGGATTTGAGAAGTTGGGGACAGCCCCTCCACCCCATTATTTTTAGATGTATGACGTAATTCATGGATTCCCCTAAGTTTGGCTTACCAGAGTTTCTGCATTTCCATTACGGACACAAAAGCTCACATCAATCGGAACCATATAAGGCCGAAGAGAGGGGGGGGGGGGCTTGTGCTTGACTTTTTTTGGACCCCCCCCCTAACCCCCCCCCCCCCAAAAAAAAAACAAAAAAAAAAAAATTTTCATACCGCAACTTATTTACAGTATTCATCCGGTGCTGTGATGAACTTTTTTCTTCAGTTTCATGTCTCTCAAATCAAAGAAATGGTGGCTGGTTTCCGGAAAAAGAGGGCGGGGGGGGGGTTACTGAATAGTAGATCTAACAATTGTATAGCCCCCCTACTGGGAGGATAACCACAATCCACTTCCACATTCCAAAGTAGCTACATATCCTTTATCTATAAACTAGCCTCAAAGACAGAGAAAACGAGATAGATATAACCCTGGGAATCACTTTAATATAACGAAGACTCTAAGAGATACACAAAAAGAACAACAACAACACAGCGCCAAATCATTACTGGATGAAGAGATGGAGAATGCGATTGACAACGAAAAAGTCATTAAAAAAAATTGGGCGAAACTTGCCAGTGGTCATCGCTGTGCAAGTCACAATAAAAAGGTTAGCTGGGACAACGGGTCATTCAACGGCAAGAGGTTTGCTCGGGCATCGCGACCTTGCGACCAACTCATCACGATGCTCTTATGATTATCGCCTTTGAAACTAAACGCTTAGAACGTGATTTATTGTGTGTTTTTTTAAAGTTTGCCGGAAAAATTGTGTACATCCCCTTTGTGTTACGTCTTGAAAGTTTTACCAGCACATAAATATATATAGGTTGCTAAAAATGACATGTGCTAACACAGTGGTTCTCAACCTTCCTAATGCCACGAACCTTTAATGCAGTTCATCCATGTTGTGGTGACCCCCCCCCCTCTCCTCCCAACCATAACATTATTTTCGTTGTTACTTCATAAATATGTGGTCTGATGCGACCCCTTTGTATGAGTCGTTCGACCCCAAAAGGATCGTGAACAACTAGTTTAATTCCGCTGTACTATACAGAAGCGTCATTATCTATTAGCTACTCTGTTGAAAATGTAGCATTTTAAGTGAACCAAATCTAGCACTGCTAGATAATTATTTTAGAAATGTATTTTTAGCCAAGTGGCGCCCTAGGAACAATTTTTAATTTTCGGGAGCGGCGCTCTGGTGCATCCTGTTTTGGCAACACACCCGCTGTGTAGATCATTAACTTAATAACCCTAAATATGCGCCCCCCCCCCCCCCCCCCAAAACAAAAAAAAAAAAAAAAAACAAAAAAAAAAAAAACCCGTATGCACAAGAAACTTTTACCCCCCCCCCCCCCCCCCACAAAAACACCAAAAGGAAAAAAAAAAAAAGGACGTGTCGCGGATTTACACCATCGACAGTGACGTCAGCCCACTGGTCCCCATAATATACGCCGCACCACTCTGGGTGCCATGTTGCCCTCGAGCAGAGCATTGAGAAAGGAGCAAAGAGGGCAGCCCAAAGGGCGCCAAAATCGTCTTTAGATAGGATCTTAAAATTGAATTAAAATATAAAATCCCATATACTTCAGAAAGACAAAAAGGGGGGGGGGAGGGGTGCCAAAAATCGTATTTTTTTTACTGATTCGCCCGGGGGCACTTTTTCTCGATATTAAGTGGCGCCATTTGCCGGCCACGCCCCAGGTGAAGCATTTTCCTCCACAGCGAACAAACAACAGTAAAAACAGAATAAAAAAATAAAAAAATAGCACATAACTGAAATGTAGTATCCGAGAGGGCGGCAAAAGAATGGGGGAAACGTAAATTTGGCATAAGCGCCGGGAATCGAAACATTATAGGAACCACTGAACTAGCACACTGAAGATATGGTAGATGAAATATAACTGTAAGACTGCCACCTACAGAGTACTATTCAAGCGATAACTAGTTGGTTCATTTTTTAAAAGAAATGGCAACATTATGAAGATAATTCCTACACAAAATTGCGTGATATTTTTACAGCAACGGAGGCATAAATCTGCTGTTTTTGGACTGTCGGGTAGAGCTGAGACTATTCACTATGCTGGCCTTTGCGGATAAATAATATAAGCCAGATATAAATAAGACAAGCAAGTCCTCACTGCAAAAAGTACAGAAAAACACGGACGACCGGAGGGAAGTACGGACAAATACAGACCCCAAATTGGCATGTCAATAAAGAGGCGTTTGCCACAAACCCCCTGAAACGTTACCCGGGGCACCGTATCACCGTGTAGGGGACCTGCGCTGAAAGGCAAAGGTAACGCACGGAAACTGTGTTAGAAAGAGCACGGCTGCATTGTTTCCTACCAAGTGCCGTTGAAAATAACGCAGAAACAGGTCGGGACATCATTACAGTTGCCGTGTGGATATGAGGTGGGGGAACGTGGCGACCCTCACCGATGATTCTAAATTTTAATATGCAGTCTTTCAGGGTACTGCTCCTGGGCGACCTCTTTCTCTCCCAGCTGTGGTGTGAGTTAGTCACACTGCTCCTAGGCAATCTCTTTCTCTCCCAGCTGTGGTGTGAGTTAGTCACACCACAGAAAACCACGTGAACCCTATTAGAGGGCGTCTGTAAGACATCTACGAGTCTCCCCGGGGTGGGAATGGGGACAAAGGGACGTAAAATGTATCCATGCAAGCCCTAGAAAGTCCGACCCGGTTGCTGTGTGACCCCCCGCCAGCCAGGCGTTCCTTCTCTGGTGCCGCCTCACTCGCTTAGTCAATCGAGTGGAAGGGGTGGATGAGGTTGTCTCAGGGGCGGAAAGCTCCCACCATGGCGCTTTGCGGCCCGACTGGGATATAGACTGCGGAGGGGTGGGGGGGGGTAGTTGATGACCAGCGGAGGTAGCGTTGGGGAAGACTTCATCAGCTTCGGCTCGATAGCCTACTGTTTTTCTAAAGTAGATTACTACGGACAAGGTGGTCGAAAATAGAATTGTCCGTGCTAAAAATGGACGTCTGGTAGCGATACCTAAGTAGCATTCATGACTCAATGCATTTGTAGTAGGCGGAGTCAAGCAGTTTGATATTTTTAAAGGAAAAAAGAAAACCACAAAAATAATTACGTTTTCGAAATGAATGTTCTAAATGGTGCGTCATTGTTGTTGATCAAGTTGTTGGTGTTGCTGCTATTTTCCTCTTTCAGCTAAAAATATTGTTCACGTCACTCACTTGTTTTTTTTGGAGATCGCGAAGCTGATTTTCTATTTAGACGTAATCATGAAATACACGAAGCGTGCCATTACTTTGTGCGTCGACGTTAAGATAAGAGATACACTCGGAAAGGACTTCGAGATGAATAGCTGAAACTATAATGAAAGCGGCACATGCGCAGTGACGGGTCAGCCGTTGCAAACTTAAATTGATTTTTACGCCAATCTCAAGCTCATGAGCAGTTTAGTCAACGTTGATTGAAAGGAAAACATCCTAAGCCTTAAAACGATGCATCCGTCACACAGGCCAATTCGGTCCCGACACACAGACCAATTTGTTCCCGTCACACAGGCCAATTTGGTCCCATCACACAGGTCAATTTGGTCCCATCACGCAGACCAATTTGTTCCCGTCACACAGACCAGTTTTGTCACGTCACACAGAATAATTTGGTCATATCACACATACCCATTTTTTCCCATCACACATACACATTTGTTCCTGTCACACAGACCAATTTGGTCCCATCACACAGACCAGTTTTGTCCTATCACAAAGACAAATTTGTTCCCATCACACAGACCAATTTGGTCCCATCACACGGGCCAATTTGTTCCCGTCACACAAACAAATTTGGTCCAATCACACAGACCAGTTTTGTCGAATTACACAGGCCAATTTGGTCCCATCACACAGATCAATTTGGTCCGATCACACGGTCAATTTGATACCATAACAGACCAAATTCTTCCCATCACACAGTTCAGTTTGGTCCCATCAATCATACCAATTTGTTTCCATCAATCATACCAATTTGTTCCCGTAACACAGACCAGTTTTGTCCCATCACACAGACCAGTTTTGCCCCATCACACAGACCAATTTAGTCCCGTCACAGGCCAATAGGGTAGCATCGTAGAGGCCAATTTGTTCCCGCCACACAGTCGAATTTGGTCCCATAAAACAGGCCAATATGGCATCATCACAAAGGCCAATATGGTATCATCACAAAGGCCAATTTGTTCCCGTCACACAGACCAATTTGGTCCCATCAAACTGACCAATATGGTATCATCACACATGCCAATTTGTTCCCATCACACAGACCAGTTTGTTCCCGTCATATAGACCAATTTGGTCCCATCATCAAGATGAATTTGGTCCTGTCACATAGGCCAGTTTGGTTCCATCACACAGACCAATTTAGCCCCATCACACATACCAATTTGTTCCCATCACACAGACCAATTTATTCCCGTCACACAGACCAATTTAGTCCTATCACACAGGCCAATTTGGTACCATCACAAAGACTAATTTATTCTCGTCACACAGACCAATTCGGTCCCATCACACAGACCAATTTGGTCCCATTACACAGACTAATTTGGTAAAATCACACAGACCAGTTTTTTCCATCACAGGCCAATTTGTTCCCATCACACAGACCAATAGGGGCCCGTCACACAGGCCAATTTGATCGCGTCACACAGACAAATTTGGTCCAATCACACAGACCAATTTGGTCCCATCACACAGAACAATTTGGTCCCATCACACATACCAGTTTTGTTCCATCACACATACCAATTTGTACCCATCAGACATACAATTTATCCGTCACACGGACCAATTTTTCCCGTCACACAGACCAATTTGGTCCCGTCACACACAACAATTTGGTCACGTGACACAGACCACTTTGGTCCCATCAAACAGACCAATATGGTATCATCACATAGACCATTTTTTCCCCTCACACAGACCATTTTGGTCTCATCACACGGACCAGATTTTCCTGTCACTCAGACGAATTTAGTCCCATCACACAGACAAATTTCGTCCCATCACACAGGCCAATTTGGTCCCGTCACACAGGCCAGTTTGATCGCGTCACACAGACAAATTTAGTCCCATCACACAGACAAATTTGGTCCCGTCACACAGGCCAATTTGGTCCCGTCACAAAGGCCAATTTGCTCGCGTCACACAGACAAATTTGGTCCCATCACACAGACCAATTTGGTCCCATCACACATACCAGTTTTGTTCCATCACACATACCAATTTGTACCCATCACACAGACCAATTTTTCCCGTCACACAGACCAATTTTTCCCGTCACACAGACCAATTTGGTCCCGTCACACACAACAATTTGGTCACGTGACACAGACCACTTTGGTCCCATCAAACAGACCAATATGGTATCATCACATAGACCAATTTTTTCCCCTCACACAGATCATTTTGGTCTCATCACACGGACCAGTTTTTTTCCTGTCACTCAGACGAATTTAGTCCCATCACACAGACCAATTTTTTCCCGTCACACAGGCCAATTTGTTCCCGTCACACGGACTAGTTTTGTCCCGTCACACAGTCCAATTTGGGACTATGAAATATTACAAGCCAAAATATAGTTAATTGAAAGCTTTAACTTACCAACATCATTTAACACTATCCAACCACATCTTATGCAAACTATGCAAGCATAGTTAAGTGTAAACTCTGATACTCAAGCTTAGATTCTGACCTTTTCAACATCTAGCCCGCGGTATGTAAAGGTCAAAGTTTATATGACATAATTAGAAAAACAAAAGTACCGGCACGCCACAAGGTTGCGTTCTCTCCCCTCTTCGGTATACAATGATATCCAGAGCCCCAGCAGCACGGTTCTAGTCATTACATTTTCTGATGATGCCACAATCGTTGGATTAATATCTGAAGTGGAAATTTCATACCGCAACTTATTTACAGTATTCATCCGGTGCTGTGATGAACTTTTTTCTTCAGTTTCATGTCTCTCAAATCAAAGAAATGGTGGCTGGTTTCCGGAAAAAGAGGGCGGGGGGGGGGGGTTCATGAA
>CAXITT010001169.1:0-26298 GCA_964033795.1 Lymnaea stagnalis | reverse complement strand
CAACCCCCCCCCCCCCCCCCCGCCCCCCCCCCCCCCCCCCCCCCCCCCCCCCCCCCCCCCCCGAAAAAAAAAAAGAAAAAGAAAAAAAGAGCATTGTGAACTTTGAACTTTTGACGCAGTTAGTCAGGGCAGCAACTAATCTTTCCGTATAATTGCTGGCTCCAAATATGTGCTGTATGCGTCTCTAATTAACATGGCTAACGTTCCATAACTTTTGGAAGAATGGATACAAAAAAAACCTGCTTGTGTTTCTGCCCATTAGCTGGAAATGACCTGACCCTATAATGTTTTTTTTTTCAACGGGCTCAAAGTAGAAAGAGGTGGGGATTGGATGTAGGACGGGAAACTGGAAGAGGACCGTGGCGAGTTACAGCTGTGGCGATTTACAGCTGTGGCGAGTTACAGCTGTGGTGAGTAAAAGTTGTGGCGAGTTACAGCTTTGGCGAGTTACAGCTGTGGCGAGTAAAAGCTGTGTCGAGTTACAGCTTTGGCGAGTTACAGCTGTGGCGAGTTACAGCTGTGGCGAGTTACAGCTGTGGCGAGTAAAAGCTGTGGCGAGTTACAGCTTTGGCGAGTTACAGCTGTGGCGAGTTACAGCTCTGGCGAGTTACAGCCGTTGCGAGTGAAAGCTGTGACGAGTTACAGCTTTGGCGAGTTACAGCTGTGGCGTGTTACAGCTGTGGCGAGTTACAGTTTAGGCGAGTTACAGCTGTGGCGAGTAAAAGCTGTGGCGAGTTACAGCTTTGGCGAGTTACAGCTGTGGTGAGTTACAGCTGTGGCGAGTTACAGCTGTGGCGAGTTACAGCTCTGGCGAGTTACAGCCGTTGCGAGTGAAAGCTGTGACGAGTTACAGCTGTGGCGAGTTACAGCTGTATCGAGTTACCGCTTTGGCGAGTTACAGCTGTGGCGAGTTACAGCTGTGGCGAGTTACAGCTTTGGCGAGTTACAGCTGTGACCGGTAAGAACTGTTGGTTATCTCCCCTGTATTGTATACAATATCTACCAATGATAATCACAGCGCAAGCGACACCATTCCAGTCATAAAATTTGCTGATGATGCCACCATCGTGTGCTTAATTTCTGGGGGAGAAGGTTTATATCACAATTTAGTTACAATCTTTATCGATTGGTGCGATGAAAGTTTTCTCCATCTGAATATCTAAAAATCAAAGGAAATGGTTGTTGATTTCAGGAGTGGGAAACACCAGATTACAGATCTCAACATAAAAAATATCAATGCGTAGAGAAGGTAGAGGCATATAAGTACTTTGGTGTCAACATTAATAACAAGCTAACATGGCATGAGCACGGAAAAATGCTGTATAAGAAATACAACCAAAAACTGCTCTACCTCAAAAAACTGTACAATTTCAGCGTAAACAAACAAGTCGTTAACTCATTCTATGGTGCAACATTATGACGTCTACTTAATTTCAGTATTACCTACTGGTGTGGGAATTCATCGTCTGATATTAAACACCGAATAAACAGATTAATAAAAAAAAAGCATACGTGTTGGTTGTTTTAGTCTAGGCCTATATTTTATCAGCTGTTACATAGGCCTATATAGTATCAGCTGTCACATGGGTATATATTATTCCAGCTGTCAAATTGGTCTATATTATTCCACCTGTCACATAGTCCTATATTATTCAAGCTGTCATATTGGCTTATATTATTGAAGATGCCACATAGGCCTATATTATTCCAGCTCTCACATAGGCCTATATTATTCCAGCTGTCACATAGGCCTATTTTATTCCAGCTGTCACATAGGCCTATTTTATTCCAGCTGTCACATAGGCCTATATTATTCCAGTTGTTACATTGGGCAGAATAGAGCTTATTATATTAAGTAATCCCCCGTTATCAAAAGAAAGTATCTCTAAAATTTCGTCCATTGATGATACCGTACCTCCTAGTTTATGGCTTCTTTTTTTTCTTTTCTTTCTACATTGTTCCCTTTTTGACCTATGGGTCGGAATTAAAAGTACTCAAGACACTGTATAGAAATAAGCCAATGAGAGTTCCAAAATGAAACACCTTCTATATCTCACAATAATGTGCTGTAATCGGTAATGAATTTAAATTATGATTTTCGTCTTTTGCGCCGCTCACCCTTACATAAATAAAAAAAAATTGCTGAGATGGTCGCACCGCCTCCTTCTCCTCAACACTGACCCTCGCCACCCCCCCCCCCCCCCCCAACGTCTGTGAGCAGGATTGATGTTTTAGTTAAATGAACAAATTAACATGATTATCTGAAAAATAGTACTTTTGAAAAGTTTAAAATCACGGTGTAAAATTATCGAACTCTAAAAATAATAATCGTAACAAATATATATATATATATAAAATGTCCACTGCTTACTATTGTACTGAAGAAAAATTTATTATCTAAAATTACCTCTCAGTTTTAAACACATTCCAATTATTTTAAATTTATTTTGAAAAAAGCCTTAAAATTATTGTCTAGAAATCTTGAAATTTAAATACCTTGAAAATGTTCATGTTTCCCCGGCCGCCCGTATCAAAGATATATTTTTATTGTAAATATGTCTCCGGTACAAGAAAATGGTTGCCTACCTCTGTATTGTAGTCGTGCAGCTTTACGACCACCCATCAAACTAACGACCACCACACGCAAGAGACCAAGAGATCAGTTTGGGATCAGGTTCTTTTCATTGACTGGGGTGACGTCCCCTTCCCCCCCCCAACCCCCAACCCCCCGTAACTAAAACTCCAATACCCGGGGCAACACACTTGCTGCAGAAGTTAAGACAATATCAATAGGCGACCCGGGGCAACAAACTTGCTGCAGAAGTTTAGATAGACACTATCCATTGGCGACGCGGGGCAAAACACTTGCTGAAGAAGTTAAGACACTATCCATTGGCGGACCTGGGCAACATACTTGCTGAAGACGTTAAGACACTATCTAATCGTGACCCGGGGCAACACGCTTGCTGAAGAAGTTAAGACACTATCCAGTGGCGACCTGGGGCAACACACTTGCTTAAGAAGTTAAGACACTATCCATTGGCGACACGGGGCAACACACTTGCTGAAGAAGTTAAGACACTATCCATTGGCGACCCGGGGCAACACACTAAGAAGTTAAGACACTATCCATTGGCGACCCGGGGCAACACACTAAGAAATTAAGACACTATCCATTGGTGACCTGGGGCAACACACTAAGAAGTTAAGACACTATCCATTGGCGATCAGTCAGCAACACGCCCAGACAAAAATTAATTATCGGATAATGAAAGGGGTAAGCGTTCTACAGCGACCTAGTTGTAAGCAGAAGTGAAATGTCAGCGGCCAAGTTCATTAACTTTGTCTTCATTGATCTCAGTGACTGTTTTCGAAGGACTTTAGGGAAAGCTTTTAATTTAGTGAAAGCGCCCGTGACATTTCTTCTGCTAAACTTTTTTTTTTTCACTTGCCTTGGGGCTAACTATTTTTTCGATTACAGTCTGCTTTAATTAATTTGAAAAAAAAAAGTTTTTAATTGTTAAGAAAAAAAATATTTTAAATCAACAAAAAATAAAACTTAAAAAAATACACTCATCTCAAGTCCATAGTATTAAGCATTCAATACTATAAAAATGAATTCGGCACATAAACAATTTAAGATAATACTTAAATTTAAAAATAAAAAAAAAAAAAATATATATGTAATAAAATTAACTCTTATTGGTTTCTTAAAATTGAGAATCAAAATGTCTTAAGAAATATTTTTTTTTAAAGTTAATTTTTCTTAAACCATAGCGTTGTTTGCAACCCGCATCACGTATGAGAGAACAGCTATAACACACACACATAACGTTTTGCACACACACACATATATATATCGTTTAAAAACCACAAGTGCACACACACAAACAATATACGATTTACGATTTAATTAGCAAAAGACATTATGCATGAGTTCCAAATCAATTATCAGATTCATTCTTGAGACAAAACCTGTTTGCTTTTATTTTTTTACCATAGCAATCAAAGCAGGGGTCAGTTCATCTGGAGAGTTGGAGTGTGAACATCACTACATGGGTGGTATAGTGAGGCTCTATCAGAACAGTAATTTTTTGATGAGCCGTCAAGCCATTGTGTTCATGGTTGTCCAGACTTGTGTTTGGGCAAAAGTATCAATTTTGACGATTTGAAATATTTCGTTATATATTTTCAAAATATATCCATTGCGTCGGACAAAATTTCAAAATTTATGATAGCAAATAATGTTGGTCAAATTTCCCAAGTATATGTTAACTAACTGCTGAAATAGCTATTTACTCTTACGGGGCGCCAAATTGGCGATATAAGAACCTTTGAGAGCAGTCTGGGAAAAGTGAAATCTAGGGCCATATCCCTGTTGTAAGAGCAGACACATGTCTTAAAGGGGCGTCCATTAGCAGCGCCGTACGTCTCCACGAAGGGCCGCACCGTAATGCATCCATCATCCGACAAATGATGTGTTGGTTGTGTCTCGGTGAATTCCCGACGGAGCACAAACAACCACCCCATCTCATAAGGCCTTTTCACATCCCAAACACTTTCCTTGGACTACTCGGTCTCCAGATCTAGACATTTCCCATTGACCACAATGCGTTTTTTTTTTTGCCACCCTGCACAGGAACACACAAATTTCATAACAACATTCATGATTACGGACATCTAATGACAAAAGCACTGGCTAAGCTATTTTTTAACGTATTAAACAACATTCGGTATAGAATCTACAGCCTCTTAATGCTGTGGTTCTCAACCTATTGGGTGCGCCCAAGACGCACCAGGAAAATCCTACACACTATAAATTTGTAGGAGATAGAGTAGGCAAAAGGGGCTCCCCCTAGAAATTAATTATAAAAAGGACGCCGTGGGTCAAAAAGGTTGAGACTCCACTGCCCTAATGAAATCTTGGAATAAGACAGGACATTCCCATCAGTTTACACAACATAAAAAACATTAGACACGTCATATAGAATATTAATCATGGACATGGTAGACACAGCATAGAACATTCCCTATGCAGAAAAGAACATACTTGACACATAATAGATATACTTGAAACATTATAGAACATACTTTACACATCATATGTCACAGTGACACATTCTAGAACATACTATACAAATCTCAGAACTTACTTGACACACCACAGAACACACTTAACAGATCACAGAACACGCTTGACACACACCCAGAACACACTTGACACATCACAGAACACGCTTGACACATCACAGAGCACACTTGACACATCACAGAGCAGACTTGACACACCCCAGAACACACTTAACAGATCACAGAACACGCTTTACACATCACAGAACACACTTGACACATCACAGAACACGCTTTACACATCACAGAACACACTTGACACATCACAGAACACGCTTGACACATCACAGAGCACACTTGACACATCACAGAGCAGACTTGACACACACCCCCACTTAACACTAGATGAACATAAATAACCAAATTGATTACCAATTTGATGAACAGTTTCTCTGCTTGATCCCCCCCCCCTTTTCCAGTTTCGAGAGTTGGCTAGTGTGCATGCAAGATAGCGGGATGGGGATTCTAGTTCACAAGGACGCGGCATCTCAATGTATTTCACGTCAATTTTGGAACGTGCGTTATAGGGCACGCATCGAATTTAAGCACGCTTACAAAAACACAATTCGATATACACTTAATATCCAAATTAGACGTGCGTTTAGTCACACAATTAGACACACATCTGGCAAGACAATTACATACCTATTTAACAACACGGTCGTGATCTCTCCCCATGACCTGTATATGATATATTCCAATGATATTCAGGACCCAGACGACACCGTTCAAATCATTAAATTTGCTAATGATGATGGGGAAATTTGTTACTGCAACTTAGCTGCGAGTTTTATCCATTGGTGTGATGAAAATGACATACAACTGAATGTCTCAAATACCAGAGAAATCTTTGTCGATTTCCGGAGGGGGGTTCACCAAGATGCAGATCTAAAATTTCAAAAAAATCACGGTATGGACGTAGAGCCATATAAGTGCCTAGGTGTCATAAGCTAGCGTGGCATGACCACGGCCTATTTCTATATACACAAAGTTAACCAAAGAATTTTATATCTAATTGAATGACACAATTGTAGCGTCAAAAATCAAAATTAGTGAGGTATTTTACAATTCAACAAGTGTTATCGAACTGAACGTAATTGTCACATGCTTGTGTGGAATTTCATCGCTTTCTATCAAACTCCGGTTAAATAGACACCAAGAAATCAAGAAATATCGATCAAACAAATCAAACTTGGCTCTGAAAAACTATTTGGAGCAATCTGCATTTGTAAAACTGAAGACATTTTGTAGGACCATCCCACAATCTTTGCAAGATATTTCACGTGTGGGCTGAATAAGTATATTGTAATAAAAAACATTGTTATTAATTGAGATAATAAAATAATCATATATTATATTACCTGAGCGGTCTAAACTGTGTCAATCTTATTGTGGGCTGGAGTTCAATCCCCAGAAAAAGCCTAGACAAGCAGCAAAATTAACATCTCAGCTTCTCGAGTGGATGGGGCTCATTAATATTGGATAAAAACTCATCTAAGAGAAGGCAAACTCTGACATCAACCCAGAAATGGCGTCCCCTTTGTGGTATGATATTGACTCAGCGAATAACCTGACAACGCCCGGGACCTCGAGCGCATAAAGAGCACAGTAACACACACACACAAACACTGCTGGTCATCTACTTCATCCTGGTCTATCTGCCGTCGTCTTGATTACGTCTTGGCCATTGGATCAAATGGGCTAGGACGAGTGAGAGAGGCTGACGAATTGAGAAAATCTCCCTCATTTGAAACAAAATGCAGCCGATCCCAAGGCTTGTACTCAAGTCGAATATTTCCTTGGTCATCTTCGCTTTCGAAGGACGAACTATACTATTAGTAATAATAATAATACATTTAAACAACACTATTAGATTCACGCCAAACAGCACAATCAAATCGATCAACTTACGACACTTTTAGATAAACATGGGAAGCATTTTCACAGAGGACGAAAAACTGGAAAGAGAGAGACAGAGATAGAAACGCGATTGTAGCGGGTAAATCCAGTCAGATAGCAATTAGTCCCGCTTCTAAGACACCCCATAATAAAGAAGAAGACCGAGACCGGGCTAAATAACGCTGCATTCATTCCACTCCTACTTACACTCTGTCATACCTGGGGCAAAAACTATATTTACCTGCTAGATGAGATGTCTAAGGCGAGCAGCTGGTGAAACTACAATGGACGATATTCAGAGCCAGGAAATAAGACGAATGCTTGTCAGCACCCCCAATCAGCCAGTATAAACAAATTAATTGGTTTGTCACTTGGTCATTAGGCCTGTCAACAAACCCTGCATTGCAGGCCTTACGAGTGCAGGCAATCCAGTGTCAGGACCAGAAGAAGACCACGCCGTCTGTGGATCGACTGTGTTGCGACACCTTAACAATCCATATAAGTTCCGCCCCCCCCCCAACCCACCGCAAAAAAAAAAAACAAACAAAAAAACAGGCCTCACACCTTGTGGCAATCGCCGTCTGTGGATCGACTGTGTTGCCACACCTTAACAAACCATATAAGTTCCCCCCCCCCCCCCAACCCACCGCAAAAAAAAAAAACAAACAAAAAAACAGGCCTCACACCTTGTGGCAATCAGTAAGTTATACTTACCGCTAAAGCTGACAAGAAAATTTAAGCAAAGAATGTAGATATATATACTTTTTTAAAGCACAACTAGATCTTCTGGTTCTGCTGCCGACAACGTATGAAAGAGCTTACTCACTAAACTAACATACGAGCATATAACAGACATTCTCACTTTAAAAAAAAAAAAATTGTATTTCTATGTAGAGAATGGATTTACTGTAACAATATTATTTTGTATGTGCAAACGATGATTGAATAACAACACTTCCGTGTTAGTCCATCTCATCTCTCTCTCTTTCTCTCTCTCTCTCTCTCTTTTCCTCTCTCTTTCCCTCTCCCTTTCCTTCTCTCTTTCCCCACTCCCTTTCTCTATGTCTCTCTCTTTCTTAGTCTCACTGTCTCTATATCTAACACATTGTCTCTCTCTCTCTGTCTCGCTGTCTGTCTCTCTATCTCTCACATATTGTCTTTCTTCTCTCTCTATGCCTCTCGCTATTCCTCTCTATATCTCTCTCTGTCTCTATCTATGTCTTTCTCCGTATCTCTGTCTCTTTTTCTCTGTCTGTTTCTCTCACTCTGTCTTTGTTTCTTTATCTCCCTCACATTGTCTCTCTCTATTTCTCTTCATCCCTCTCTCTTTCTCTGTCTCTGTCTCATTGACTCTCTCTCACTGTCTCTCTCTGTTTCTGTCTCTCTCTGTTTCTGTCTCTCTCTGACTCTCTCTCGGTCTCGCTCACTGTCTCTCGGTCAGCCTCTGTCTCCTTCTCTCTGACTCTCTCTCCCTGTCTGTCTGTTTCTCCATGTCTCTCTCTCTCTCTCTCACTGTCTCTATCTCCTCTCTCTCTCTCTCTCTCATCGCTCTTTCTCTTTTTCTCTCACTCTCTCTCTCCTAATTTTTCTCACTTCCCTTCTATTTTTGTTGAAATAATTTGCCAAGGGGAGAAAGGAAGGGTGGACAACTCTACCTGGGGGATTGACCTCTAGTCCTTTAGGGGAAAACGACATTGAAAAAATTTTTTTTTTCTTTTAAGATAAGATTTAATGTTAAACATTATGAATCTTGATGTAGGCACGCATCATTGACCATGCAATCGTGTAACCAAGGAGAAATTTAAATAAGAAAACATTGCCAGTTGAGTTATATCAGATTTTTTACATGCGGTTCCCTCTTTACCGATAAATCTTTCCTCCTACCCCATGAACCCGTGCACCTTTTGAGGAAAAAAGAAAAAAAAATATGTAAAAGCAAACCTGGTTTATCTTGAAATCTTCACAACATGTAAATCCTGCATTTATTATTATTATTTTTTACACGCAATCAAGGTATTATTTTAATGTCATGATTATGTCTCTTTTGATAAAATTTTTATGTACAGCGCGGTGAGCCCAGCCCAAGGCTGGGGCACCGTGCTATATAAGACGTCTTATTATTATTATTATTATTATTATTACAATAAGTTAAAAGTGAGATAATTTAATTTTTACAATAGTCAGTAAACAACGGGGTTATCTCCCTCGTCCCAGTAAAAAGGTTCTGTTTTCCATTCCTCGCCTAGTCGTTAAGGTGTTGTTCAGCTGATTTTGACTTGTTTGAAAGCAAAAGACTTAATTCAAAATGTTCTAATGGTTCATAAAGGAAAAAAAACAAAACCATTCTTTGTCACTTGCTGCAATCACGTTAATATTTGTTACTTTTTTTTTTGTACTAAAGATTCTTTAAAAAGATTTGCGCGTCTTTGTTACAAAACGAGAGAATATAACGTTCAAGAAATATTTTTTTTTCTTTTTTTGATGACCTCATGGACTCGTAAAGACTGCATGATAAAAAATAAAGGGCGGTAGCGGATTATTTCATTTTTTTTATTGTTACTAGTGGTAAAACTAACTATCCACGGGGCGTCTATCCCCTCCCCGTTTCATAGACGCCCCTGAACATGTCTAAAGTTGAAATAAATTAAATGATGAAGCGTTAAGAAGGAGCGTACTACTTTTATTTTTTTTAAATTTTAAATTATGATGTCCCTTTATAACACATACGTTATTTATTCTACACTGGAATCAGTGGAAAAGCATCGTGCTACCATTCTTAGCAAAACACATCGGTGACCACGATTTGCTCATAAATACGATCTCTAATGTTGTTTGCTGGAGGCTTGTATGTTATATTAGACAGGTCATGCCCTCTACCTCGCTATTTATCTACCTCTCTTTCTCTCTCTATCTCTCTCTCATTCTCTCTCTCTCTCTCTCTCTAACTAATTTTCAACAGATATATGCATATGGCTTGTAAACAACAGTTAAATCTGACATCTACATCGTAAGTGACTTAAACTTACATTTAAAAATTCGGAAATATCCATAAAAAGTCCTCTTCATCCTTTATCATTTGACCCCCACAGGCAGTCGTGAAATTTTCTGTCTGGTCTTCCAATTGTATAATAAATTAACTGATGACTTTGATCTCATACAAGATGAATCTCAATTTCATGATATAAACTGGGGAAATTTAACATATTCCTTCTCCGTTCATCCTGTGGTATACCAAACAGACACACAAAATAAAAGATGTTCATGCAAGAGGTTCGGCCAAGTGGAACAAGTGTTTAGGCACGGTACAAATTTTTCGACCTCGAGATTTTTAACATTTTGAAGGGCACGTGTAATGCACCACAAGCCGCACTGATTACGCAAGAGGACACCGGTAAAGATTTGGGAGAGTGTGTGTGTCGGGGGGGGGGCAAGAAACCTGGTGTAACACCGAGTGATAACTCTAGCAAACGACATCACATAAAAGAAACTACCCACGGGATATAGGGAGGGGGGACAACGACCTTGAGGTCGGGGCTATCAACACGGAGGTTACAAGGATTTACATTGTAATAGAGTCTGGAAACCCCGAACTACACAATCACTGGATATTTAGAGTTTTTATGCACTGCTTTCTTTGGGCATAGGCGATATAGCCAGCTGTGCAGTGCCTGCTGTAGGCGTAGGCGATATAGCCAGCTGTGCAGTGCCAGCTGTAGGCATCGGCATAGGCGATATAGCCAGGTGTGCAGTGCCTGCTGTAGGCATAGGCGATATAGCCAGCTGTGCAGTGCCAGCTGTAGGCATAGGCGATATAGCCAGCTGTGCAGTGCCAGCTGTAGGTATAGGCGATATAACCAGCTGTGCAGTGCCAGCTGTAGGCATAGGCGATATAGCCAGCTGTGCAGTGCCTGCTGTAGGCATAGGCGATATAGCCAGCTGTGCAGTGCCTGCTTTAGGCATAGGCGTTATGGGTAGTGCCAAGGGAAAAAGTAAATAATAAGTGAAAAAATATATATCTAAATTGTCTATGACGCCCCTCTCTCACCATAATTTTATTTATTTGAAAGGATAATTGTTTGACAACTGTTAGCCGTTAGGAGCAAGCCATGGCGTAGCTCTGGTGGGCGCTACCCTGTTGGCGCTACCCTGTTGGCGCTACTCTGTTGGCGCTACCCTGTTGGCGCTACTCTGTTGGCGCTACTCTGTTGGCGCTACCCTGTTGGCGCTACCCTGTTGGCGCTACCCTGTTCGCGCTACCCTGTTGGCGCTACCCTGTTCGCGCTACTCTGTTGTCGCTACCCTGTTCGTTTGGCGCTACTCTGTTGGCGCTACCCTGTTGGCGCTACTCTGTTGGCGCTACTCTGTTGGCGCTACCCTGTTGGCGCTACTCTGTTGGCGCTACTCTGTTGGCGCTACTCTGTTGGCGCTACCCTGTTGGCGCTACTCTGTTGGCGCTACCCTGTTGGCGCTACTCTGTTGGCGCTACCCTGTTGGCGCTACTCTGTTGGCGCTACCCTGTTGGCGCTACTCTGTTGGCGCTACTCTGTTGGCGCTACCCTGTTGGCGCTACTCTGTTGGCGCTACCCTGTTGGCGCTACTCTGTTGGCGCTACTCTGTTGGCGCTACCCTGTTGGCGCTACCCTGTTGGGGCAAAACTCTTTACCGTCCCTTACATGAAAAAAACCTCGGATTTTGCCAAAGTTCCGTCCCAGTTATCAAGAAAAACTGTTCTGTCTTGGGCGGACCGCCACAATCTATTACTGTGCGCAATCACTGAATTGGGTCAACAGTAATGCTGTAAACTATCGCTATGAAACAGTGACGTGTTTTTCAGAGTAAATAAACGTTTTTTTTTCTGCCTCCACATCCCTGGAATGGTACATTAGAATCGGTCAAAGGTGCCGCAGGTTCAACCGTTAAAAGCCTGTGCGCCCCACGTTAGGAGTAAACTGTAGAGCTAATGCTGTGACGTTACTATGAAACCAATGATAGGAAATGTCAAATTTACTCGTTTCAATTGCTGACAAAGTTTCATTAACTGAAATACGTACATGAAGCTCAGTCAAAGAGAGAAGCAAGGGAATTGCAAAAAAATACACTAATCTAATCCTTCATCTCGACCTCGTTTGTTCATTAGTGACGAGGATTTACATTATATTTGAGATCTATTTATCTAAAAACTATTTCAAGAAAAATATATTAATAACCGATTCACTGAAAATCGGAATGTAACAAAAAAAAAACCTATGGCTTGGGAATGACAGCGCAGATGTAGACATTGCTAAAGCTAAATTATTAGAATAAGAACTTGCTATTGAATGCAATTGCCTCCAGAAAATACTGTTAAGAACTCGGCGCAAAATAGATATTTTGACCTCGAGGTTCCAGACAATCCATTTCTTGTCCAAGAAAAGAATTTAGATGTGTATTTTGTTGACCACATATTAGATAACGCAATTGGTTTTAGTTAAGGATCGATTTTACCAGTTTCCATCTCACAGTGAGCCATTTACATTTTTTGCATGACATATAGAGAAAAGATGGACACTTTGATAAACCTCAAGTAATCATCGAATGCATGAACCTTCAATCAGCTTTAACATCTGAAAATGAAGATTCCTTCTTGCATTACTTAAAAGTATAAAAGAAAAATAATGCCTTATAAGATTACAGCTTTCAATAATCGTTCAATGTGCTGATACTTACTTACAGCAATCTTTCTTTTAATCACGTCTCGGGTGGTTGTGCTGGCGTAGCTACAAACCATCAGTGCAAATAATGATCGCAAAAGAGTTGGACATAAAAGAAAAAAAATGTTCAGGATTTTTGCTTCCGCTAAAACTAGAAAACCTTCAAATAAATTCTGTTAGTAGTTGGATACTCTTAAAACGTTTATAAATCTGACCATGATACATTTTTTTTGGTTTATCTATCCAAGTCATGTTTAGCACTCTACAGGAGCTAGAAAACCACTTGCTAACTTAAATGTAAGAAAAAAATCGAACTAGATTAAACGCTATTATAAAATTGTCAATTTAAAGAATTATTGTTAAATTTTCGTAAGGCTAAATCATCATTCATAATTTAACAAAGGATTCATAAATACATTAAAGACAGACGAGAGGGACTCCGCCTGATATTCTTATATAAAGTGATCATGGGACTTGTTCAGGCCATCCCAGCAGACACGTACCTCAACCCACAGAAGCGGGGTAGACTGATCAGAGCAAAACGCTCACTGCACACTGACTTCACCACTGACATTTCCATAAACAATTACACCAGAAACAATAGCAAATGCTTCAAAGAGCCCCAGTGCAACACAGTGCAGTATCAACAATCTTTCTTCCCACGCACAATAACCACCTGAACGATGCCACTTTCAACTCGACATCGGTCGAAAGCTTCAAGGCTCCCCTGGCATCAGCTAGCAGCTGTTAGAAGAGCAACATCATATCCCCAACGGTTGCAAAGATGCCAGTACATGGATGCAGCAACGAAACATTACCAGAACCAGAATATATTTTCATCCTTCCGATTTATAGTTGAAGATTAATTGAACATAAGTTAGTTTCTTGAAAAAATAAAAATAGCAAAAAAATGATGACTGAATAACGTTTGGGAATAAGGAGGCGGCATTTTTTTTTTTTTTGCCTAAGGCAAAAAGATCTCTATGGGGCCGGTTTTTTTTTATGCGTGTAGCAGGGACGTCATTTGGTTAGGGTATAGTGGGGCATTAGCCCCCCCCCCTCCCTTTTGAATTTGCAGGTTTTTTTTAAANCCCCCCCCCCCCCTTTTTAAAAAAAAAAAAAAAAAAAAAAACTGAAATGACGCCCCTGGTGTGTAATGGAACAAATGCTGCATTTCCTTCCATTAATTGGTGTGTAAACTATAAATCAAACGATTTTCTTCTATTCTTCTATGCACGCCCACGCATTAAGTTTTTAAAAGACATATTCATCACTTTGCCCATGCGATTAGTTATACATACGACCTTTGGAAAGCGACACCGTGTGTAAGGGGTGTGTAAAAGGTAACGTACACTCCCCAACCTGAGTTTTGTGAATTACTACGACCCGTAACGTAAGAGTTGGACGTCACGTGGCCCTGATAACGACCCCACCTTTTTACAACCCCTGGGAATCGAGCAGTCGTTAAACAGCCAGCGACGTTAAATTATGACGTTAATTTCTCCTGCTAGACACCTCGATGGCCACGGCACGGGGCAATCACTGTACAAACACAATTTTTGCTTAAAAACAACACAAAAAAACACCACTTTTTTTAAAAGCACTTTTAACATGTGCGGTTGCTGGGTGACTGAGCAAATCTCAAGTTGGTGGTCTGGAGTTCAGTTCCGGCCAAAAGCACTGTCAAGCAAAAACATCCCCAGCAACCCCGGGTGTGTGGGACGCGTTAGCCTTGGATGGCGACTCATCTAAGAGAAGGCAAACTCTGAATTCAAACCCGGAGATGGAGTCCCGTAGGCGGATAGCATTGGTAACATTCCGACAACTCCTGTGACGCCACTGGTGCCAAGCTGTATCATCCACATGATGTTCCATTGGGTTATCAAGCAGCGTGGAGAGAACCAGCTTATAATCCTGGATGAATCATGCAAGGCCTTGTGGATTTCGCCCCGCGAAGTCTTCGCCATCGTCACATTGTGACAGACGGATGCCAACAACAACAACAAAAATATGCAGGTTATTGTATCCCGATGGTTATTTGTGTGTGGGTTTTTGTGGTCATAATATATAAATATGCAAAAACAACAAATGTTTAAGCGTCATATTTTAAAATACTTTTTGCGATGAAAGGGAGTAAGTATTTTCGAATTTTCTTGGACTTAAGCCGTGAGAATATCCCCTTTATTTGGTCTCAGATTTTTTTTTCATTATTTTTTTCTTACCATTCCAATCACCCAAACCCAATGTGTATTCCTATCTCGTTCACTATTTCCCTCTCTCACTACCAGCATTTAACTTTCTTTCCATCCCATCCCTCCTCCTTTCCTACCACTTTTCTGTCTCCTTTCTTATTTGGCTCTTTCTTTCTTTTTACTCTTCGCCTATTCTCCCTTTTTTTTTCAATCATGCTGGTGAATGTGGATAGTCCGTAATGTTGATAGTCCGTAACGTTGATAGTCCGTAACGTTGATAGTCCGTAACGTTGATAGTCCGTAACGTTGATAGTCCGATACGTTAATAATCCGAAACATTGATATTAGGAAACAGTGATAGTCCGGAATGTTGATAGTCCGAAATGTTGATAGTCCGAAATGTTGATAGTCTGAAATGTTGATAGTCCGAAATGTTGATAATCCGAAATGTTGATAGTCCGAAATGTTGATAGTCCGAAATGTTGATAGTCTGAAATGTTGATAGTCCGAAATGTTGATAATCCAAAATGTTGATAGTCCGAAATGTTGATAGTCCGAAATGTTGAAAGTCCGAAATGTTGATAGTCCGAAATGTTGATTGTCCGAAACGCCAACAGTTCACAACTTATGTTGTTCTAGTTTTTTATTTTATTTTATTTTAAAAATTAGTATCATTCGCAATGTGCATCACAAGAAACATTTGCGCACGAAAACCGGAAAACCTTTTCAGAACCCTGCCGCAAAATCCAAGAGACGATGGGTCGTGTATTCTTCTTAAAGTCAATTAGCGACATGGTTAATACACTGTACCTTATAGTTCCATACTTGTAGAGCTAAAAGGTAGGAATATATTGTATTATGTGCTTCAGCATCTTTGACGCAATCTATCTTTGGTAGTGTTCTGTTATTTACAACCACCCCACAGCCCCCCCCCCTACATCCACCCCCATCCCTCAAATAACTTATCCAAAACAGCCCAGTCCAAATGAGTTCGGAAAATCGAGACCCTTCTGTAAGTTCAGCCCTCCTCCTCCTCAATCCCAACCCCCACCTTCACCACCCACTCACCGTCCTCCTTAAACTCCAGGAAATGACAAATCCACTACCCCACTCCTTTCAATTGGCTCCAGCACGTACCTCTCTCTCCACCGTCAAGGACAGCCATGTGGCCAAAGTATTTTCATGTCACCCCAAATGTCAGACCGACAACTGAAAATGTTGACACGGCGACATGTTACAATCGCAACGTCGTTTACGACAAATGAGGAATAATAATAGTTTAACCACCACCCCCAAACACCCACCCCAATTCTGTAGGTCCTAATTCTGGCGGAGACCAGACCAGAAAGGTCGACTAACGAAATTAACGTCGGTTAAAAATAATAAGTTTTACATCGTGCGCGATAGCGTACTCATAAATGACCAAATAGCAAAACAAGGCTTCACTCCCCACACTGAATCTTGCTCCAGAAATCTTTTTTTTTATCTTAAAAGTAACGGTTAAAAAAAAAAAAACTATAAAAAAAAATTGAAAAAAGACACTAAAAATATTTCTTATTTCATGACATGAAGAAGATTTTTTAAAAACAACCGGAATCAAGAAATGGGTGGGGCACTATTTGATTAAACAAGGCTTCCCCCCCCACACTGAATCTTGCTCCAGAAATCTTTTTTTTATCTTAAAAGTAACGGTTAAAAAAAAAAAAAACTATAAAAAAAAATTGAAAAAAAGACACTAAAAATATTTCTTATTTCATGACATGAAGAAGATTTTTTAAAAACAACCGGAATCAAGAAATGGGTGGGGCACTATTTGATCCCGTCAAGGAATCACACCATAATCCGAATGTTCATTATCTATCTATACGAAATGCCTCGATAGAATGAAAATTGTAAAAAAAAAACAGAGGAATAGAGAACGAAGATATCACTAGTCTGATGAACACATTACATTCTTTGGACGCATGGGTACCAAAACACTGGGGGTGTTTTTTGGGTCATAGAACGGGTGTATTGTCATAGAATATATGTTGAAGTACATGTAAGATACTTCATAGATCTTATGTAACAGAGCTAACTGTATGTCTACATGTGTAATAAGACAGATGCTCGACATGCCACAGGGCGGTCGGTCATAGAGTGAAAGTTCTCTCATTGACAATCTGTCATGGTACATATGCCATTTCATAAAATATGTGTCGCAGTACATATGCAGTGTCATAAACAGGGTGTCACAGCATAGTAAATATGTAACGTTATATGAAATATGACCATGATAGTGCATTGGTAAGGTCACTAAACAGCATTCATAGAAAGCATGTTGGAAAAAAATTAGATAATTTATGCATCCTTGTCCGGGATCATGGAGAAAAAAAAATCTTTAACGACATAAAGAATAAATCGGCAATAAAGCAAATGATAAACTGGCAATAACGCAAACGATAAACTGGCAATAAAGCAAACGATAAACTGGCAATAAAAGAATCCAGGAATCATAATAAGACTTATGCCGTGTATGTACCTCGGTGGCGCCTGGTCGCCAAATGATTACAAGCCCGGATTGCATTACATTACTGCTCTTGATTCCCTAAAGCGCCCAACGACGAAATGAATATTTAATTATTAACTCCACTAAATGTCAGATTTCCCCTAACGATGCAGATAAGGTACAAGAATTATTCCCAAATCCAAAATTCACTCATAATTGGTTCGCGAATAGAACATATAAAACTATGAATGTTTGCCAAACATACACACACAAAAAGACAACCCCCCACAAAAAAAAACCCTGGCTAAAAATTTGCTTAGCAACTTTAAGATACCACATATGTGTATATTTTAAAACTTCACCGAAACACATTTAGCATTATTCAAATAATTGTAAGTATAAAAAGAAGAAAACATACCCCACCCCTCTATTTTTTTCCCAAATAACACGTAAAATGTAATGTTACATTTAAGTGACTTCAAATGGTCTAAATTATTTTTCGACTAAGAAAAAAAAAAAGTAACAAAATAATCCCTTGACCTAGATCGGACATGACGCCATCTTATTTGTGAAGTGATTCAGTTTTAGGTAGGGGCTGAACGAGTGGCGTCATTAAGTCACAAACGGGCCGATCCACTAATTGCGAACACTTTCCCACTGGCATTTCATGAAGTCACAGAGGTTTCCAACTATAACAGCTAAACAAGTGTTGCTGTTTTGTTCGTTTTAATGACGGGCGTGCTTAGCGGGAATAAATTATTAAGACGGAGTTGTACAAAATTGTCGGACCTGCCTGAGTGTTTAATGAGTAATGGAAGTTGCTTAAAATACATTTTGTAGCGCCACATAACAAATGCATGATTTTATTTGCAAAATGACAGCAATCTCTACTCTACGTGAATGCTTTTAAGAAAATTCCAGTCAAAGGAATTGAAAAAGAAAGAGGGAAAAAAAAAGGAGACATCGTGGGTATATTTAAAGAATTATTTAAGAACACAAAATTCTAAGTGTGTGTCTGGAACTAACGCTGTAAGCCAGAGGGGAAAACTTTGGATCAGCGTTGATTTTCCACAGTATAAAATAGGTGCGTGCCCTTCAAACGAGATCTAAAAACACGTTCATCACAAACAAAAGCATACATTCATTACGTACTAATCCAAACAAGGAACGCTCTCGCCAACACCGTACAACGTTGAGGGTAATAATAGTGCAGGATAGAAACTTTTGGGAAATCTACCATGTTGTTAGTGGTACCTATTGGATATCAAGGTGCCATTCTAAACAGAAAGGCAGACATGAAAACGAAACGTTTTTTTAATTTAAACTTTATTAAAAAAGAATCAATTCACACCTCTTAATAATCCTCTCACTCATCCCTCATCACACACACTTATTCTTCTTCTTCTGTATATATTAAGGGCCCACGATCAACGGATCATCAACGTATGGATCATTCTGGCTCCTATTTATGTAGAGGGGTTTGCAATGTTTCTGATTCTGGTATTGAAGACGTTATTTCACTGGTTGCAAGGGCTACTCAGCAAGGGTGTCATGAACCGGCGTTTGGAAGACCTGAGGCGATAGACGCAAATGTGTCAAGTGTTGTCGCCATAACTGTTCCTGTGAGCAGCTTGTTCCAGTCCTTGATTGTCTTTGGCCGGAATGGGCCGCTCCTGTACCGTTTTCTTGCTGTTATGAGCTTGTAACTGCTTGTCATGGCCACTTATTCTCCCGATTCCAAAATACAGTAGTATCGGTGAACAAAAGGCAAAAAAAAGCGAAGTCAATGATTAAAACTGATTAAAATCGACATCACAAGGACAACGAGAAAAATAAGGAAAAAGAAACATAACCGATATCCTCCCACATTACCCAAACCCTCCACCCAGTGGCGTAGCTAGGGGTGCGGGGGGGGGGGTGCGGACCGCACCGGGTGACATCATTTTAGGGGTGACACCCAATGGAAAAATTGCATATTTACAAAGCAAAGACCGCTCGGTTTAATCGAGATTCTTAAAAGGAGCACCGATCACACATACATTTTTAACAAATGTAACCAATCGAAATACGTGCTTTATTAAAAGTTCATCGCTGATGCATCAGAAATGAGACTACCCCATGTTTAGGTCAGATTGTTTGCTGTTAATGTTAAAGAAACAACTTCCAAATTTGTTACTGGCTTTGACAAGTGGAGGAAATTGAACCCAAAATTTAAAAAAAAAATCATAAAGCATCGTAAGAACTTCTATGTTGCCTTTACAAATGGAAAGCATTGAATACACAAAACAGTAGATGCCGAAAGTACTGCTGTGATGGACAGGGAGAAAAAAAATGTGGAGGGATATGCTGCAGGGGTAGCTGGATATCACATTGTTTCTTGCAAAGCAAATCTGGCATTTCGTGGCCACAACGAAGATGCATCTGCACATGTATCCAATGCTTTCCACTTTTAAATGCAACATAGATTTTCTCTGTGTGAAAGAAAGAGCATATAAAGCCTTTGTCCGTCCGGTTTTAGATTATGCATCTTCAGTCTGGGACCCATTTACCCAGAAGAGCATTGACAGGATGGAGGCGGTCCAAGCGACGAGCAGCACGCTTCGTCCTAAACAGCTACAGGAATACCTCTAGTGTTGGCAGCATGCTGGAAAAATAGGCTGGTCACCATTGGAGAACGACGACGACAATCCAGGCTCTCCATGATGTACAAGAGAAATAATGGGCTGGTCCACTCTTCCAGTATTAATCAGAAACTCGTCCCTCTCCCCCATAGACAGCGACGAGGCCATGACAGGCAATTCAGGCTCATACCAGCAAGAAGTCAGTATAGGAACTAATCATTCCTGCCCAAGACAATCAGGGACTGGAACAATCTTTCAAAAGGAACAGTTACGGCGACAACACTTGACTCATAGTGTCTATTACAAACCAGTGAAATGTCCTCATCAACACCAGGCACAGAAACATTGCAAATCCCCTCTACATGCATAGGCACCAAAATGATCAATAAATTGATCGTGGGCCCTTAAGATATAGAAGAAGAAGAAGAAGAACTTTCTTGAAATTGTTGAGATGCTATTTAAATATGAGCCGGTGCTAAAAGAGCAACACATGAGACTAAAGAGAAGGACATCCGCATCTTTCCTTTCACATGAAAACCAAAATGAAATAATAAATGTCCTTGCAAATCACGTGAAGGAGATTCTTATCATGGGTATCATGGCTGCGAGGTATTTTGGAATTATGTTCGAAAGTACCCTGCTGACCAGATGTATGAAGTGATCAGATATGTGAAAATCCACAATGGGAAAGTTGAAGTTTGAGAAATGTTTTTGGATTTTTCCAGTTAAGAGGGAACCAATCTGATAACCTCAGTTCTGACATTCTTACAAATCTAAAACGTGATGGACTAGACATAAAGATGTTCAGAGCTCAAGGTTACGATAATGCTGCCACAATGTCTGGAATCTATGGAGGGGCTCAGGCCCTTTCTAAAAGGAACACTAAGAAACAATTTTTAATGAATGTTTGGGCCATTCGCTTAACTGTGTGGTCAAAACACTTTTGCAGAAAATGCTTCATGCATTCCATTTTTGGTAATCTTGAAAGAATATTTTCCGTCTTCGCTTCATCCACTCATCGATGGAATGTTCTAATTGAACACACTGGAATGACTTTGAAAAGACTGTCAACAACGCCTTGGAGAGCTCATCATGCTGCTGTTAAAACAGTGAAAGACGAGTTTGATGAATGTATGGTGGGGATTGAAGCTCTGTGTAATCTTCTTGAAATTTTCGACACAAGACATACAACAAAAGGTCTTTTACATGCTGTCTGTGATTTCACTTTTATCTGCTACCTTTACATTTGGACTGATCTACATGAAGAAACTAATCATACACAGCAGTATCTGCAGAATAAAGGTTTTACTCTTGACAAAGTGGTGACAATCCTGGTGGCCTTAAGATTATTTCTGCACGAGAAGCGCTGTCACTTGATGGAACATGCTATTGAAAATCAGATCAATATAGAATTTCTGTAGAGAGAAAATTAATGTTAAAGAAGAGAATGGCAGGAAAACAAGTAATAGATGCTGGACTCTCTCTGCCTGAAGAAAACAGTAGGGAGATGTTGGAGTGTATTGATCGCTTTCATTCTGATCTCCAGATCAGATCATCGGCGATAAAGGAAGTAGCAGGTATGATTTGGGGCTGTTCAACCCAAGAGTCTAGTATCACCAAGTGAAGAAGAGTTATTGGTGTCCTAAAGGAAGGTGATATTGAATTTCACAAAGTCATGGACTGTTCAGTCTTTGATGTTTTGAAATTCATAGCTAAGTGTGTCTTCCTAGAATCTCTTCCAAAACTCTGGCTAAGTCTTCAATTATTTCTTACGATCCGTGTGTCTGTGGCCTCATGTTGCAGAGCTTTACAAAACTAAGGTTTATCAAGAAATATTAACGATCCAGTCAAGGCTTTCTGATGTCACTCTGCATCTGCTATCAATTGAAAGTGATACAGTGAAGGACATTGATTTTGATCAAGTGATTGACATGTTTGCAGGTTTGAAGACAAGGAAAGGAAAATTTTAAATAAAGTAATTTAATATAAAAATAACTATAACTTAATGCTGTTACAGTTTTTAAACACAGTGACCTCATGACCCTCAACATGTGGGTTAGGGTTATTGTCATTGTTATACGGTGGATTTATTTTAACCGGAAGAAATCCAAAAAGGAATTATTTTTTTTTTTTTTTTTTGAGGGGTGGGGGTGACACCATGGTTTTACCGCACCGGGTGACACCAACCCTAGCTACGCCACTGCCTCCCCCCAAAACCCATGTCCTCCACCGCCAACCAAAAATTGTTATACGGTGGATTTATTTTAACCGGAAGAAATCCAAAAAGGAATTATTTTTTTTTTTTTTTTTGAGGGGTGGGGGTGACACCATGGTTTTACCGCACCGGGTGACACCAACCCTAGCTACGCCACTGCCTCCACCCATAACCCATGTCCTCCACCGACAACCAAAAACACTCTCTCCATAACCCACACCCTCCACCTATAATCCATACCCTCAACCCATCACACACACCCTCCAATCATAACACACCCTCCACGATTCACCCACACCCTCCACCCTTCACCCATACCCTCCACCCATAACCCACACCCTCCACCCATAACCCATACCCTCCACCCTCCACCCATACCCCTCCCCGTAAGCCCAACCACTTTGCCAACACAATTCTTTAATTTCAAATTCGGATTACTCCGACATTCCCTCGCGCATCAAGTGCAACAGTTTCACGTGCCTTTCGCGTGGTGAGTTCTGAAATGTCACCGCCTTGCAATGCTTGGTAGGCACCCGTCCTTCAGACATAACAGATTTGGGATTGGTATCGTCCGCTAAACCACTGGCGGGACAGGGCTGATTGGTATCGTCCGCTAAACCACTGGCGGGACAGGGCTGATTGGTATCGTCCGCTAAACCACTGGCGGGGACAGGGCTGATTGGTATCGTCCGCTAAACCACTGGCGGGACAGGGCTGATTGGTATCGTCCGCTAAACCACTGGCGGGACAGGGCTGATTGGTATCGTCCGCAAAAACCACTGGCGGGACAGGGCTGATTGGTATCGTCCGATAAACAACTGGCGGGACAGGGCTGATTGGTATCGTTCGCTAAACCACTGGCGGGACAGGGCTGATGGGTATCGTCCGCTAAACCACCAGCGGGGGCAGGGCTGTTGCCAAATGTCATTCTGCTGTTGGTGGTGTCGTAAGGGTCAGGAGTGAAAGTTCAGGGATCAACGCATTGAGGGGAATGAGGAGGGTGAGGCTAATGGTGTAAAGTGGGTATATGTGAGAGGATTGGAGTGTATGGTATGCGTACGTTAGGGGGATATATGGCTCATGTGAGGATTGGGGTGTATGGTGTGCGTAAGCTAGGGGGGGTATATGGCTCATGTGAGGATTGGGGTGTACGGCATACGTAATTTAAGGGTATATGGCTCATGTGAAGAAGTTTTTGTAAATGGCTCATGGGAAGAACAGGTGTATATGACACACGCAAGGAAGTGGTGCACTGTTCATGTGAGGAGAGGGTGTATATGACACACGCAAGGAAGTGGTGCACTGTTCATGTGAGAAAAGGGTGTATATGACACACGCAAGGAAGTGGTGCACTGTTCATGTGAGGAAAGGGTGTATATGACACACACAAGGAAGTGGTGCACTGTTCATGTGAGGAAAGGGTAGACTTATTTGAGAAAAAGGGTATTTGGCGTATGTGTGGAGGGTGAGATAATTGAGGTATTTAAGAGGTGGCACATGCTTTTACCACATGCTTTTAGGAAACATATTATGCACTCAATTTTCTACATTGACAGTTTTTTGTGCCCTAATGGTTTTAATCTCAGTTTTATCATTTCCCCATAAAACTCCATTTTCCTCTTTTTTTTTTCTTTTGAAGTCGTAATTCTTTATGATTTGTTCATTTATGAGCGCGTTAATTGGAAGGCAAGATATAAATAACTGTTGACATTTATATAATTATCAGAAATCAATGAAACGTGAAAGGTTGTTGCACGCTGTGCCAGGACTGTTAGTTTCGCTGTTTTACTGCGTCCATTTTTAAGGTTCCCCCCATACTTTGTTTCGCTTATTATTATTATTTTTATTTTTTTTAGTGGTCTTGTATAGCGAAGTACCCTAGCCTAAGCCTGGGTTCAACGGGCTGTACATAAAAATGTAGGCTAAACATAATCATGACATTAAAAAAATTGCTTACATTTATTTTATTTTTAAAAAAAGCTGTACAACAACAAAACAAAAACAAATGTATATTCATACCCCCCACCTCAGATCTTTGACGCGTCAAGCCATAGACGGCAGCAAGCGGCATCGTTTATTGGCCATAGGGGGAATCAGTCGGGATTGTAGAGTTTAAAGAGATGTGTTTTGAGAGCAGTTTTGAAGGCCTGGGTGGTCGGTATATTGCGAATGTGTGGTGTGAAAGAATTCCGTTGTTGGGGGGGGGGGGGGGGGCGCAGAAAGAGAAAGATCGTTCACCATCTGTTTTAGTGCGTGTCTCGGAAACGGACAGAATACGCATGTCTGCGGAGGAGCGAAGTTGTCTAAGGTGTGAGTAGACAGAAAGAAGTTCAGTTAGATAGGAAGGGCAGGAATGCGAGAAAAAGTTGTGACAGAGAACAGACAGCTTGTAATCAAAGCGTGCCTGTATGGGGAGCCCATGAAGTGAGTGGAGTAGTGGAGACCAGGTACGTCATTTAAGTCGGGCAGGGTGGGGCAATTGCCCCCCCGCACTCCCCCCCTCCCACCCCATGAATTTGCAGGTTTTATTTAAATGGTTTTGTGCTATGGCGCTTCGAGTAATAAAAAACTTAACAAGCCGACCAAGATTTTGTCCCCCCCCCCCACCCCCACCTTTTTCGGAAAATACCTGAAATGATGCCCCTCTAGTACATACAAAAAATACTATTTTTAGGTTTAAAAGTTAATTATGGTGTTGTTAAACTTTTACATACCAGGACGCACATATTCCAATGAACATCAATGTAATACAGCAAACGGAGGTAAAGAAACAAGTGAGGAACTGTGGCATAGACGCTACGGACACTTAGGTTTTGAAAATCTCAAGAAGTTGGCTGTAGGAAATCTAGTGGATGGTCTTGAGTACGATGAGCGGTCAAATAGGGAACTGTGTGAACCATGTGCAAAGGGTAAACATCACAGGACCAAGTTTCCGTCAAGTGGAAGGGTAAGAAATGGGATACTTGACCTGGTTCACAGTGATGTGTGCGAGAAGGTCAGCACACAATCACTTGGTGGGGCTCACTATTTTCTTACTTTTATTGACGATTGCAGTCGATATACTTGGGTCTTTATCCTTAAGCACAAGGATGGGGTATTTAAGTGTTTCCTGGAATGGAAAGTAATGGTTGAGAAGTCAACTCGACAAAATCTTAAGGCCTTAAGATAACGGAGGAGAGTTTACTTCAAATGAATTTGAAAGTTATTTAAAGAAATAAGGGATCAGTCATGACTTAACGAGTCCGAAAACACCAGAACAGAATGGAGTAATTGAGAGGAAGAACAGAATGGAGTAGCAGAGAGGAAGAACAGAATGGAGTAGCAGAGAGGAAGAGGAGAATGGAGTAGCAGAGAGGAAGAACAGAATGGAGTAGCAGAGAGGAAGAACAGAATGGAGTAGCAGAGAGGAAGAGCAGAATGGAGTAGCAGAGAGGAAGAACAGAATGGAGTAGCAGAGAGGAAGAACAGGACTATTGTGGAAGCAGCACGTTCAACGCTGGCTGAAGCACATCTCCCACAAAAATTCTGGGCAGAAGCAGCGTCAACCCCACGGTGTATTTCCGTATATTTAAAGAATATTATTACATCTAACGCAGCGGTTCTTAACCTGTAGGTCACAATCCTTTTGGGGCTCGAACGACCCTTACACAGGTGTCGCCTAAAACCAAAGGAAAACACATTATTTATGAAGCATCAACGCAAAGAATTTAAGGGTTGTGGGAAGGTTGAGAACCACTGATCTAACGGCTTAGCTTTTCTTTTTTAAAAAAAGTATTTCAAATATATATTTTTTTGAAAGCACATATAATAAGAATACATTTTAATGTAAAATGCACGCACCAAACATAAACGGGGCAAAAAAACCCTTCCTTTAATAGATGTTGAAACCTTCCTATCGGCTGCGTAAATGGAATGGTCGGCTTGAGGTCGGCACAACAACCCCCCCCCCTTTTCCCACATACCTCATACTCATATGCACTAAATTATAGAACACTGTTATGTGGAAGGAAGTTTGAATCAAAACAGACAGGACAATAAGATGTGAACGTTTCGCCTAAGAGCC
>CAXITT010001168.1:119170-138770 GCA_964033795.1 Lymnaea stagnalis | reverse complement strand
GCTCTACAAGATATGCGCGCCTCATATTGGGCCGTATGTTGTGCAGGCCTGCGCTACAAGATATACGCTCTACAAGATATACGCTCCACAAGATATGAGCTCTACAAGATGTGCGCTCTACAAGATATGTGCGCATTATATTGGGCCGTATGTTGTGCAGGCCTGCGCTACAAGATCTGCGCTCTACAAGATGTGCGCTCTACAAGATGTGCGCTCTACAAGATGTGCACCCCTCATAGTCACCTCATCACAAAAATCCCATCTTCCTGCTGGTCACAGACGAACCTAATCCTCTCGCCTGACAGAAGTTTTAGCGTGGCCGTGCGTTGCCAGAACTCAAATGTGGTGGCCAGGGAGTAGGTGTAGTTCCAGATCCCACGCATCTCTTTGGGGAACTTGCAGTCAGAAACTGGACAGAACAGAAATTTGGCGTTTTAACTCATCTATAAAACAATTATTTTTTTTTAAATGCTTTAATAAAAATTTTCTCCCCATTTTAATATTAACATTGTTTTCTTTAAATTATCGATACCATAAGAACGATTTACTTTTTAATGAAAAAAAAATCAAATTCTCAAACAAAACCCGATGAAAGCTAGTAAACCCTTTACCTTGGCCAAAAATTAAAATAAATAAGTGTTTAATGGCATCCATCTTTGTACTTCCGGTGGCGTGGTGTCCGTTTGATCCGAGTCTCATGACCATATACCCCGCACCTAACAGCTTCCACACTATCCCTCCCACAAAATCCAACAACTCTCACCGGAGACCCCAACGACGCAGACGTGATGAGCCGCGATGAACGAGCGAGAGGGTCACGTGTGACAACAGCAAAAATTATGCCACAAACCTCATGGGCCTCAAAGGATTGTTAGTATAGTATAACGAAAGTCTTTTTTAAAAAAATAAAGGAACATCATCATCTTTACCAAAAGTTATTTTAGAACTTTTTTTTTTAAACGGGGGGTGGGGGGGGGAGGGGGGAATCAAACTTAAACAAATGCACTTAAGGTCATTGGTTGGCTGTTCTGAGAATAAGGTGTATACATACGTCTTCCATCCTAATGGTCTTAGTAAAGACGTCTTGTATCTACACTGCTTCACTGTTTTTTGCCATTGTACTCTTTCGTTTTATTAAATCATTTTATCCTCTCCCCCCTTTCTCTCTCTCTCTCTCTTTCTCTTCTGGCTCTATCTCTCTCTTCTCTCTCTCTCTCTCTCTCTCTCTCTCTCTTTATATCTGTCTATCTCTTTCTACATACAGATAGATGTCTCTCGATCTTTCTATCACATAGGCAATTTTCGACATAATTTCAATCTTTCTATGGCTAAGCTTACATTTATTCACAGCTAGTTATCCCCTGAGAAGATATAGCTTATTATATTTTTTTTTTAATTTGTCTTTCCAAAACACATTTATGCAAGAATACGTCCAACACAACATCAGGTTGTTGTTTTTTTTACTGAAAATTCTCTCCCAGATAAATATGGTTATCCCTGCATAGCGATATCTCTAACAACATTGTGCAGTTGAGCAAGATGATATTGATAGGCAAATGGCGCCTTGGGGGGGGGGGTTGGAATTCTCCCCCCTCTCTCTCTCTCTCTCTCTCTCTCTCTCTCTCTCTCTCTCTATCTCTTTCTCTTCTGGCTATATCTCTCTCTTCTCTCTCTCTCTCTCTCTCTCTCTCTCTCTCTCTCTCTTTATCTCTGTCTATCTCTTTCTACATACAGATAGATGTCTCTCGATCTTTCTATCACATAGGCAATTTTTGACATAATTTCAATCTTTCTATGGCTAAGCTTACATTTATTCACAGCTAGTTATCCCCTGAGAAGATATAGCTTATTATATTTTTTTTTTTAAATTTGTCTTTCCAAAACAGATTTATGCAAGAATACGTCCAACACAACATCAGGTTGTTGTTTTTTTACTGAAAATTCTCTCCCAGATAAATATGGTTATCCCTGCATAGCGATATCTCTAACAACATTGTGCAGTTGAGCAAGATGATATTGATAGGCAAATGGCGCCTTGGGGGGGGGGGGTTGGAATCGGTGGTGCAATGGGGCGTCTCAGCGCGAGCCAACATTGAATCAAATCAAGGAAATCTCGCCGGGTAACCCGGTAAACATTTCTTCTGAGTTCATTCCCCTTTGATACATCATGTCTTAAACTGAATGTGTTTCAAAACCGTGACAGCTAGATGTCATTAGGCAAGTGGAAAATTTAGGGGGGAAAAAAGTGGGGGGGGGGCATGGATGTTATAAGGTTACGGAGACATAAGCTGTTGTACAAAACCCTTTCAGATATCTGTTAACGTTATGTTTTTTTACTAATGTTATTGTTATTAATTTAATTGTTATTAATGTTATTGTTATCAATTTGATTATTAATAAACGTTATTGTTATCAATGTTATTGTTACCAATGTTATTGATTTTTATTTTTATTAATTTTATTTTAATCAATGTTATACTTGGCAATGTTATTTTTAGCCAAGCTAGTGCTATCAATGTTATTGTTATCAATGTTATTGTTACCAATGTTATTGTTATCAATGTTATTGTTATCAAAGTTATTGTTATCAATGTTATTGTTATTAATTTTATTTTAATCAATGTTATTGTTATCAATGTTATTGTTACCAATGTTATTGTTATCAATGTCATGTTTATCAATGTTATTGTTATCAATGTTATTGTTATCAATGTTATTGTTATCAATGTTATTGTTATCAATGTTATTGTTATCAATGTTATTGTTATCAAAGTTATTGCTAGTAATGTGAATGCTATTGATGTTAGTGCTATCAATGTTATTGTCATCTATTTTACAAAAGACACGCAAGTCAAATGAAGCAGCCATTTCTTTAAAACTTTGTATCAACCAACACAGATATCAACAGAAGAACGGGGTCTTCAGTTTTAATAAAAGCCCTAATTTGAGAAAAGTTGAGAGGAGTTGTTCCAAACGTTTCATCTAACCAAACGTTTCCAAACGTTTCATCTAACCAAACGTTTCCAAACGTTTCATCTAACCAAACGTTTCCAAACGTTTCATCTAACCAAACGTTTCCAAACGTTTCATCTAACCAAACGTTTCCAAACGTTTCATCTAACCAAACGTTTCCAAACGTTTCATCTAACCAAACGTTTNTTATCAATGTTATTGTTATCAATGTTATTGTTATCAATGTTATTGTTATCAATGTTATTGTTATCAATGTTATTGTTATCAATGTTATTGTTATCAAAGTTATTGCTAGTAATGTGAATGCTATTGATGTTAGTGCTATCAATGTTATTGTCATCTATTTTACAAAAGACACGCAAGTCAAATGAAGCAGTCATTTCTTTAAAACTTTGTATCAACCAACACAGATATCAACAGAAGAACGGGGTTTTCAGTTTTAATAAAAAGCCCTAATTTGAGAAAAGTTGAGAGGAGTTGTTCCAAACGTTTCATCTAACCAAACGTTATGTTTCTCATTTCGAGGAATGCAGCAAAGTTCGGCTTTCAATACAGTGATTCAACGATATGCGTAATTGACAGAGGGGAGGGGGGTGGGGGTGGCGTCGGAGGAAGTGGCGTAGGCCCAAAGGAAATTAGCCCCACCCTGTAGTTTGCCGAGATAAGGGGGATCCAAATGAAATAAATGGCTGGGATACATTGGATAATGATCTGAGGAAATTCGATATTTTTTTTTGTACACATGAGCGATAATAAAATCACGAATACACAATGCGTATGTGTGTTTTGGGTGGGGGTGGGTGGGGGTAGAGGGGGGTTGTGTGCCTCCCTTCTCACGACCCCTAGCCTCTGCCAAAGTTTGGAGGGAAAAAAAAAGCACCCACCGCCCCCCTGTGTGTGGTGAGCATCATGCTATTGATCCATTAGCTCCATGTCTTAAGCTGCCGGCATCTTTTCAACAACACGATCTTGTCGCATGGAGAAAAATAAATCTGCCCCCCCCCCCAACCCATAATAAAGTGATCTTTGCCTACATCTCAAGTCTGGCAGATCTTTGCCTACATCTCAAGTCTGGCAGATCTTTGCCTACATCTCAAGTCTGGCAGATCTTTGCCTACATCTCAAGTCTGGCAGGGTCAACACTAAGGGGACGTCAAATTAAATTAAACAACTCAAAAAAAAAAAAACAACAAAAAAAACAACAACAAACAAACAAAGTTTTTCGCATAATTCCTTTACAGGCATTTTTAAAATTATTTTATATTAATATCCTAATGCCCCACCGGCTTTTACGCCACAGATTTATTTCACCAACTCTTCCAGGAAAAAAACAACAGAAAACATTACGCACTAAACGCACTTGTGATTTTGTTTTTTGTTTAGTTGTTGTTTTTTTAAAAAAAGAATCTCATTTAGCGCAATTATGGGGATTTTTAATGTGTTAAATCAGTGTCATTATATTTCCTTCATCTTCTCCTTGAAAAACAGGGAAAACTAAATTTTTTTAGGTGATTGGGGTGAGGCTGGGGCTGAAAATTTGATAGAATGTGTTGTCATCGGTAATGAGTCTGTGTGCCAAGTTTTTAGCGCCATAGGTTGACGGCAAGTGGGTCAATTAGCCGTCCGAAGATTTCTCCAACCAGCCACGGAAAAAAAGGGACGTTAACATGAAGGATTTAATAAAAAAATAAAAAAAAAAAAACTTTGTTCACATCCATTAAAATGTGTCCATTATTGACTCCATTGATCAATAGGCTCACCTGTTGGACAGATTCTGGGATTGCAGATCTCCTCTGCATTAAAGCAGTAGCACCTGTGACAGGGGTCGGGGGTCAGCTCCTCGTGGAGGTACACGACACCATCAATGTCGCACGGAGCGGTCCCCGCTGTTGGTGATTGGACAGATCTTTTCAAACTTAACTGAACTTAGAGCTTTTGATTTTATTTTAAAATTAAAAAAAAAATTGTACATATCCATTTTCAAATATACCAAAACACCGTTGGGTCAGTAGAGTTCCGGAGTCTGAATTTTGTAAAAAAAAAAATAAATAAATTTATATTTAGTTAAATAAAATATCGGCTTAAAAAAACAGACAATCTACAAACTCACCATCACAGTACGACACTAAAAATCCCAGATAAAAAGCAACCAACACTGTACAGGACGACGCTGACATATTTTTAGCTGATAAGTCTAAACAATAACTGTTGATCTTAGAGTCATGGAGACCCCCTCTGGGAATAAATAACGTCCACTGCCCCCCCCCTCCCGCCCCGCGCCGCTCCACCCATCCCCCCATCCGGCCAGTGTCTTATGTTTTCTGGTAACAGCTGACGTCCAAAAAAAAATTATAATTTATGATATGCTGGGAATGGAAGGGCAACCTTTTAAAATTTAAAAAAAAAAAATTGAACATATCCATTTTCAAATATACCAAAACACCGTTGGGTCAGTAGAATTCCGGAGTATGAATTTTGAAAAAAAAAAAAAAAAAATAAATTTATATTTAGTTAAATAAAATATCGGCTTAAAAAAACAGACAATCTACAAACTCACCATCACAGTACGACACTAAAAATCCCAGATAAAAACCAACCAACACTGTACAGGACGACGCTGACATATTTTTAGCTGATAAGTCTAAACAATAACTGTTGATCTTAGAGTCATGGAGACCCCCTCTGGGAATAAATAACGTCCACTGCCCCCCCTCCCGCCCCGCACCGCTCCACCCATCCCCCCATCCGGCCAGTGTCTTATGTTTTCTGGTAACAGCTGACGTCCAAAAAAAAATAATAATTTATGATATGCTGGGAATGGAAGGTCAACCTTCTGATCACGAAGGACAACTACTGCTGCGTTTAGTTGAAATAAAATAAAAACCAGAACAAACAAAAGTTACATGTTAAATATATTATTATATTTTAATACATTTTTTTTTAAAGTTAGGATTCAAATAAACACAGTTTTTGCAAAGATTTGGGTCGCTGACCACTTATGTTAAATTCACAATCCACAAAGCACTGAGCTGCATCTTGACATTCAGGTCTGATTCATTTAAAAGTTGTTGGACTAAAACTCTACTCGGTAGAGCGCACGACAAATAAATCTCTACTGCGAGGTCTCCTGAGATTTGTACTGAGAGTTCGGTCTACTGCAAGGTCCTCTGAGAGGTCTACTGCGAGGTCTGCTGCGAGGTCCGCTGAAAGGTCTACTGAGAGGTCTACTGAGAGGTCTACTGGTTTTTCCTGGCTAGGACAAATCCTGTTCATTTTATCAATAGTGTCCTCGAAACGCCAGAACACCTCCCATATTCCTGATCCTGTGAACTTGCCACAAACGAGAAAACCTTTTTATGTTAGGAAAACGAGACACAAAATAAAAAGCATGAAATAATTGACCGGCAAATAATTATGTTTTAGGCGAGTGGCAAATTAAAAAGGTGAACGAAGAATAAACACATTTATAATGGAAGAATGTGTAAAAAGAACTATTTTTGCCTCCGGTCCACATTTTCAACCTTCTTTCAACCTTTCAACCTCCTTTCAACCTTTCAACCTTCTTTCTCTCTCAGTCCTATTCCCTATGGATACGTCAAGACATTCAAAAACCACCTTCCTTCCGTCACATCTCTTTCTTTCAGGTTATTGCCTTCCATTCTAATCTTATCTACTTAGTATACAACATCCTTCATTTCCATATTATAACCTACTTCCCCACCCTGACATCACTACCCCCACCCCTTCCCTGTTTCTATTTATTACCAATGCTTGCCGGCACAGGTCCAAGGTGAAAACAAGAAAATTAATTGTAGCCAGCCATGATTAAATGATTAATTCACTTACATTTCTGGACAGGTTCCAACACAACATCTGCTGGCCATATATAATCGTGGCTTTTTAAGGATATATATATACATATATATATATACATATATATATATATATATATATTTGAAGAGTGTAAAAAAGAAACCATGGAACACATTGTGCACTGACATACACAACGCCGTGTTACTTGAGATCTAACGCTTTAAGATGTGTTTTTTTTTTAATTATCTCATATGTGTTACTTTTCAAATTGTTGTAACCTGGAGCTTGATCTGCTAATGACATCACGGGAATTATTTTTGTTCTTCGTTGTGAACTAAATTTAGACTAGGGGAGTGAATGTTTTGTATAGAAAGAAAAAAAGTTGTTGGTCGTGAGAGGATTTGTGACTGCGTGTTTGTCTCAGAGAGTATTTGTGTCGCTGTTGCTATATGCTCGGATTTTGCGACTTATTTGGGTTACGGGGAAATGACGTTGTTAAAGGTGTATTTTTCGGAGCGGTAAATTTAATAAAGATATGTTTTTTTTCTTCTATAAAACATTAGTTTGTTAAGTAACATGATCACCCTTGACAACGAAGGTATTGAACTGGTTTATTCCCGGTTCGTGCCATCCTTTGATACGAAGCTTCTTGATGAAAACAAATGACGTCATTATTGATTGCATCTTCGGCACACTGTTGTTTGTTTGTTTTTTTTTTGCGCATGACTCTCAAATTATTTTCTGATTTATTGATCTGAAGCTACGGCCCCGTGGAGCATACATCTTATCTGTTCCTAGCGAGGAAAGTTATCGACTAAGGATCATATTTCACAGACCAATGAAGCGTAAAGAAATCATGGCCACAACGTGGCTCTTATCAGATGGGGGTCTCGTAATCATGCTTAACTAATTTGGCATCTCTGAACAACGGTGCATTGAATCAAGAGATGATCAAGAGCAAATAACTGATTAAAAAACAACAACAACAAGAACTAAACAAAATATACAGGCCGTTAAAATTTGTAAACATTATAGAGAGAAGTCTGAGGTGGGCATTCAATATGTTGACATCAGTTTATACACACGCGAAAGTATGTCGGAAAATACTATACTTCTGAACATGACAAACTTAAGCTGTGTCTGTATTTTTTTTACGTCTCAAATCTTGCTGCGCATATTTGAAGGTTTAACTTTGTGTACATTAGAAGGTTTAACTTTTACCGTGTATATTGAAAGGTTTAAATTTGTGTATATTGGAAGTTTAAGCTTTGTGTATGTTGGAAGATTTAACTTTGTGCATATTGGAAGGTTTAACTTTGTGCATATAGGAAGGTTTAACTTTGATCGTGTATATTGTAAGTTCAGCCGGTGCCTTGCTAAGTTGGAAGTCAAGCCAATGACTTTATGTATCGGGTTAAACCAATGACTCTATGTATCGGTGGTTAAACCAATGACTCTATGTATCGGTGGTTAAACCCGTCACCGTTTATATTGTAAGTCACTCTGCGACAGTCTTACAATGGACGTTTAAGCCCACGACCATATATTACCGGAAGTTGAAACGGCTGCCGTGTTTTTGGTAGCTTAAATGGCGACCCCAAAAAGGAAGGCAATGACTGGGCGTGTAATGTATGTAGCCTGAGGTCAGCATTCGGTCGGTCCATAGAAACAGTTCCGACTAGCCAGTAGAAGTGAGCTGGCATTGCAGGGTTCCTCGGGGAATCCACTTCTGGCTTTTTTTTTTTTTTTGTTTTTTTTGTTACGGTAAATCCTTCGTCCAATGCCCCCCTGGGGAAGGTCACCGGACAGAAATTCCCCAATTTTCTTTCCAGTGATGTTTAGGAGCTGTCAAAAACAGGTTGCCTGTCCCTGCTGTCTAGTATAGCCATGGTAAACTAAGGCGTACCGAGGTCATACGTAGCCCACGGTAAGCACTAAAATTTCACGCCCCCCACCCCCCACAGTTGCTTGGGTGATGTTCCCTTCACAGTTCAACTGATGGGTGATGTTCCCTTCACAGTTCAACTCACGGGTGATGTTCCCTTCACAGCTAAACTGGTGGGTGATGTTCCCTTCACAGTTCAACTGATGGGTGATGTTCCCTTCACAGCTAAACTGGTGGGTGATGTTCCCTTCACAGCTAAACTGGTGGGTGATGTTCCCTTCACAGTTCAACTGATGGGTGATGTTCCCTTCACAGCTAAACTGATGGGTGATGTTCCCTTCACAGCTAAACTGATGTCTGATGTTCCCTTCACAGCTAAACTGATGTCTGATGTTCCCTTCACAGCTAAACTGATGTCTGATGTTCCCTTCACAGCTAAACTGATGTCTGATGTTCCCTTCACAGCTAAACTGATGTCTGATGTTCCCTTCACAGCTAAACTGATGTCTGATGTTCCCTTCACAGCTAAACTGATGTCTGATGTTCCCTTCACAGCTAAACTGATGTCTGATGTTCCCTTCACAGCTAAACTGATGTCTGATGTTCCCTTCACAGCTAAACTGATGTCTGATGTTCCCTTCACAGCTAAACTGATGTCTGATGTTCCCTTCACAGCTAAACTGATGTCTGATGTTCCCTTCACAGCTAAACTGATGTCTGATGTTCCCTTCACAGCTAAACTGATGTCTGATGTTCCCTTCACAGCTAAACTGATGTCTGATGTTCCCTTCACAGCTAAACTGATGTCTGATGTTCCCTTCACAGCTAAACTGATGTCTGATGTTCCCTTCACAGCTAAACTGATGTCTGATGTTCCCTTCACAGCTAAACTGATGTCTGATGTTCCCTTCACAGCTAAACTGATGTCTGATGTTCCCTTCACAATTCAACTGGTGGGTGATGTTCCCTTCAAAGGGAGGGGGTTAGGAAAATACAATAAATAAAAACTAAACAACACTGTTAATCAAGATGTTTACCCCACACAAATTCGTGTTCACATTTTTGCTCCAGCTTGGTTAGAAACTTTGTTTCCTTTAAAAACCGATCACGATTTTTAAAAACCCTCCCCCCCCCCCCCTTACCCCCCAAAAAAAGAACTAACAAAAAATGTTGTAACATGATATTTAAAAAAAATAACAGCAAAACAAACAAACAAACAAAATCCAAAAGAAAAAAAAAAATAAAGAACAGTTTTAATTTAAATAAAAATAGTATTTAACAAGGTCGTAGCACTCGGCGTTCACAGAAGAACGGAACAAATAATCTTTAGACTTGACAAAATATATTTTTTAAATTATCATAAATGAAGTTTCTTGAGTTGAGTTTTTCTTCTTTTTTTTTTTCTTTCTCAAACTCTGATTTACGCTATTACAAAGTCATTTATAAGGAAAAATTAATTCTGCAAGATATTTTTATTCTCCAAATAATAAAGTGTAAAATCTATGTCAGGATCTATTACAACGTGTTGTTAGTGTTGGGAATGAACTCGATTAAAAAAAAAAAAATGCAATCTGGTGTTGGCCGAATGACAGATTGATTCTCTTGGTGCTTGTAAAAGTACCCGCTAATGCAGGCTGAAGGGTCCCGGTGAGCCCCCGGGGCGGGAAAGGGGGCGTCGATACGTGAGGTGAATCTAGATGGTCAAACAGTCATTGTTGAGGTAATGGGCCCTGGTCAATGGTACTTCATTGCCGGCCGTCTCGGAGGTGGTGCAGGCAAATTAATAGCGGATCTCCTGCGGTTAGACCTGTTCGTAGTCCATTTTAGTAATGAAAGGGCCAATTTAGTGAGTAGGGAGAAGGGCCAATTTAGTGAGTAGGGAGAAGGGCCAATTTAGTGAGTAGGGAGAAGGGCCAATTTAGTGAGTAGGGAGAAGGGCCAATTTAGTGAGTTGGTGGAATGGCCAATTTAGTGAGTAGGGAGAAGGGCCAATTTAGTGAGTAGGGACAAGGGCCAATTTAGTGAGTAGGGAGAAGGGCCTTTTTTATTGAGTAGAGAGAAGGGAAAATTTAAAGATTGAGGAGAAGGAACAAATCAGTGAGAAGGTGGAAGGGACAATTTAGTGAGTAGGTAGAAGGGACAATTTAGTGAGTAGGGAGAAGGGCCAATTTAGTGAGTTGGTGGAAGGGCCTTTTTTATTGAGTAGAGAGAAGGGAAAATTTAGAGATTGAGGAGAAGGAACAAATCAGTGAGAAGGTGGAAGGGACAATTTAGTGAGTAGGTAGAAGGGACAATTTAGTGAGTAGGTAGAAGGGACAATTTAGTGAGTTGGTGGAAGGGCATTTTTTATTGAGTAGAGAGAAGGGAAAATTTAAAGATTGAGGAGAAGGAACAAATCAGTGAGAAGGTGGAAGGGACAATTTAGTGAGTAGGTAGAAGGGACAATTTAGTGAGTAGGTAGAAGGGACAATTTAGTGAGTTGGTGGAAGGGCATTTTTTATTGAGTAGAGAGAAGGGAAAATTTAGAGATTGAGGAGAAGGAACAATTTAGTGAGAAGGTAGAGGGGACAATTTAGTGAGTAGGTAGAAGGGACAATTTAGTGAGTAGTTAGAAGAGGCAATTTAGTGAGTAGTAGAAGGGACAATTTAGTGAGTAGGTAGAAGGGACAATTTAGTGAGTAGGTGGAAGGGACAATTTAGTGAGTTGGTAGAATGGACAATTTATTGTGTAGGTAGAAGGGGAATTTAGTGAGTAGGTAGAAGGGGCAGTTTAGTGAGTAGTTGGAAGGGACAATTACATGAGTAGATAGAAGGGACAATTTAGTGAGTAGGTAGAGGGGACAATTTAGTGAGTAGGTAGAATGAACAATTTATTGTGTAGGTAGAAGGGGAATTTAGTGAGTAGGTGGAAGGGACAATTTTTTTTGAGTTGGGTGAAGGAACAATTTAGTGAGAAGGGACAATTTCATAAGTGGTGAGAAGTGTCCATATAGAAAGTAGAGAGAAAGGTAATTCCTGTAGAAAGTAGAGAGAAAGGTAATTCCTGTAGAAAGTAGAGAGAAAGGTAATTCCTGTAGAAAGTAGAGAGAAAGGTAATTCCTGTAGAAAGTAGAGAGAAAGGTAATTCCTGTAGAAAGTAGAGAGAAAGGTAATTCCTGTAGAAAGTAGAGAGAAAGGTAATTCCTGTAGAAAGTAGAGAGAAAGGTAATTCCTGTAGAAAGTAGAGAGAAAGGTAATTCCTGTAGAAAGTAGAGAGAAAGGTAATTCCTGTAGAAAGTAGAGAGAAAGGTAATTCCTGTAGAAAGTAGAGAGAAAGTTAATTCCTGTAGAAAGTAGAGAGATAGGTAATTCCTGTAGAAAGTAGAGAGAAAGGTAATTCCTGTAGAAAGTAGAGAGAAAGGTAATTCCTGTAGAAAGTAGAGAGAAAGGTTATTCCTGTAGAAAGTAGAGAGAAAGGTAATTCCTGTGCTCACTGGTCCTATTAGAAAAATAACGCCGGTGACTTTGTAAAAAATATTGACACGAATTTAAAAACGAAAACAAAACCCTGAAAAGACAACTTAGCTACACAAAATAAACAACATGAATTCCAAATGGAGAACAAGTTTTATTTAAATCTGTAAGGGGAGGGGAGGGGGGGAAGGGTCACTTTTTTTCAAATGTTGGCGAAAAAATAGAGAAAAATTTAAAACATATAACTATTCCTACACATCGGTCTACATAAACATTTTAGTTTTTTTCAAAAAACCCATTCCAATATGTGATTGAATCATACCGGGATAAAAGCTGTTGTGACATCACCCAAGCAAGACAACGTACATTGACAGAGTCGATGTTGCCACTTAAAGACATTTTATTTGGGCTGCGCTCAAACTGACCAGTGGAAAAATGTTACAAGCTCGCCACTAACTTTCATTATTTCTTTTTCATTTCTTTTTTTTTTTAATTTCTCACTGTCTTTTTTTCTTTTCTATCTATTTCTTTCTCAATTTCTTTCTCTGTTTCTTTCTCTCTTTCTTTCTCTCTGTCTATCTTTCCTTCTTGCATTAAAAAAACAAGGCAAAAAGGCACTTTTACCATAAAAAAAACTCACCTTTCATTCAATGATTATCATGATTATAGGATTATTTCTGTAACATGAATTGCTCAGACAATAACTTCACATACACGTATGTGACGACGACATATGATTTATTCCAATAAAAATCAATACCAATGTATTTACACCATAAATATAACAGCTCAGTAATGGTCAAACGAGATGCAAAATTTATCAATGATATTAAAACACATTTTTTTAGATCCTGGTCATCTCTATGGGTCTCCTCGATGGGTCATCTCTGTGGGTCTTTCTCGATGGGGTCGCCTCTATGGATACAGGAACTCCGGCCTAGCGGGGCTGCCGATCCAGTCACAGTCGACATGGACGTAGACGGGCCTGGACTTGGAGACTGACCTCAGCTGACCATCCAAAAGATTTCCACCTGGCGATAACGAAAGGTGTACATCTGCAAGCCGTTTCACCACTTATATAGTTTACCACAATCCCACTAACAGCATCAATTTAATCAAAGTTCCTTGATTTAAGAGAAATTCACGTTTTTCGTTTTTTAAATCTTTTCTCCTGAACCACTCTGTTCACAAGTATAAATGCCGATAGTTCGGGTTATTTTTTCAGGCCTTTATTATACCAACACCCACCTTGTTTAAGATTTCAATGTAACTTCGTTACACATGACAACTTCACTCAGAACTTGTTTTCAGGTTCAGAGGTTTTCAAAACATGGCCAGAGGTCACAATTCACAACAATCCACCCACGTTTCATAACAATGCACCATACTTCCTAAGCCATCCCACACCCCTTCATAGCAATCCACCACTCCTCCACAACAATCAACACACGCCCTCCACAACACTTAATCAATGCTCCCATCCCCTCCACAACCAGCCATCAATCCCTCTCTACACCCACCTCCTTCACAACCATCGACCCATCTCCACAACCATCCACCCATCGCTTCACAACCACCCATCCGATCCCCTCCACCAGACCCCTCCACTACCACGCATTAACCCCTCCACAACCATCCACCCACATCTCCACATTCACCCATCCACCCACGGTGGACTACTCACTATTATGTCTTGACATCTGAAAGCTGTAGAACGGATCGTCCTGCATGGGAGTGAACTCTGCGCACATGATGGCATCCTCGTCCCTGCTCACGTATTCCTTGGCCCTGAGAGGGGAAACATTGATTGTCATCGAGATGTTAATGATCATAACGAGGGTGAGTGACTTCTTAAAACTGGATTTTTTTAAACTTTTAATATTAGGAAAACGCTATGGGTAAAAGACAAAAATTACTTTAAACAATTTTTTAAAATAGTTTTAAGACTTTAAAAAATGGAGAAGAAAAAAGAAAAAGTTATGTTCTGTCTGATAATGAACTCAAGTACCCGTTTTCTAGTACATTCATTATTTAGCCGGCTGTTTTGCCAGTCAGAAAAGCATTATAGGTAATTGTATCGTGTATTTGTCAAGTGATGTATTGTCAGACAGAAAATAACGGTCTGTCATTGAGGTAAGTTAATTAAGTTATCTATATTCAGATGTTGGGACACAATACACATGGGAGTCAGTGAGAGGGCAAATAGAGACGTCTTAATGGGGCGACATCAATTTTAGATTGTAGTGGAGGTCATAGGTTAGCATAGACATCGATTGTGGTGGAGGTCATAGGTTAGCATAGACATCGATTGTGGTGGAGATCATAGGTTAGCATAGACATCGATTGTGGTGGAGGTCATAGTTTAGCATAGACATCGATTGTGGTGGAGGTCATAGGTAAGCATAGACATCGATTGTGGTGGAAGTCATAGGTTAGCATAGACATCGATTGTGGTGGAGGTCATAGGTTAGCATAGACATCGATTGTTGTGGAGGTCATAGGTTAGCATAGACATCGATTGTGGTGGAGGTCATAGGTAAGCATAGACATCGATTGTGGTGGAGGTCATAGGTAAGCATAGACATCGATTGTGGTGGAGGTCATAGGTTAGCATAGACATCGATTGTGGTGGAGGTCATAGGTTAGCATAGACATCGATTGTGGTGGAGGTCATAGGTTAGCATAGACATCGATTGTGGTGGAGGTCATAGGTAAGCATAGACATCGATTGTGGTGGAGGTCATAGGTTAGCATAGACATCGATTGTGGTGGAGGTCATAGGTTAGCATAGACATCGATTGTAGTGGAGATCATAGATTAGCATAGACATCGATTGTGGTGGAGGTCATAGGTTAGCATAGACATCGATTGTAGTGGAGATCATAGGTTAGCATAGACATCGATTGTGGTGGAGGTCATAGGTTAGCATAGACATCGATTGTAGTGGAGATCATAGGTTAGCATAGACATCGATTGTGGTGGAAGTCATATGTTAGCATAGACATCGATTGTGGTGGAGGTCATAGGTTAGCATAGACATCGATTGTAGTGGAGATCATAGGTTAGCATAGACATCGATTGTGGTGGAGATCATAGGTTAGCATAGACATCGATTGTGGTGGAGGTCATAGGTTAGCATAGACATCGATTGTGGTGGAGGTCATAGGTTAGCATAGACATCGATTGTTGTGGAGGTCATAGGTTAGCATAGACATCGATTGTGGTGGAGATCATAGGTTAGCATAGACATCGATTGTGGTGGAGGTCATAGGTTAGCATAGACATCGATTGTGGTGGAGGTCATAGATTAGCACAGACATCGACAAAATTATGTATATGAAACAATGATGAATTGGAAGATATCTCGATCAAGAGAAAGAGGGAGAGAGAGAGAGAGGGGGGAGAAAGAGAGAGAGAGAGGGACGGGCAAAGGGAGATAGAGTGAAAGAGGGATAGGGAGGGAGGAGATAGAAAATAGCGAGAGAAAAAGAGAGAGAGTTGGGGGGGGGCAAGAGTGGGCGAGAGAAGTGTGAGAGAAAGAGTGAGAGAAAAGGGAGATAGATAGATACAGTGAGAGCGAGATTAGGCGAGAGAGAGAGAAAGAAGGAAGTTAGGGAGAGAGATAGAGAGAGAAAAAGAATGGGAGAAACGAGGGAAAAAATAGAGAGAGGGATAGAAAGGGAAACAAAAGGAAAATCAGAGAATGAAAGAAAATAGTGAAATTAATGTTTCTGTTGGTTAAAAAAAATAATTGCAAATTGATGAAAGCACTCAGTGACCAAGGGAATGACACACATTGATGAAAGCACTCAGTAACCAAGGGAATGGCACACATTGATGAAAGCACTCAGTGACCAAGGGAATGACACACATTGATGAAAGCACTCAGTGATCAAGGGAATGACACACATTGATGAAAGCGCACTCAGTGACCAAGGGAATGACACACATTGATGAAAGCACTCAGTGACCAAGGGAATGACACACATTGATGAAAGCACTCAGTGACCAAGGGAATGACACACATTGATGAAAGCACTCAGTGACCAAGGGAATGACACACATTGATGAAAGCTCTCAGTGACCAAGGGAATGACATACATTGATGAAAGCACTCAGTGACCAAGGGAATGACATACATTGACGCTGTTTAGTGATGTCATATACTCATTGCTGAACCTCACATCTAAATTTAGATCATGCATGTCAGCCAGCTCATCAAAACACTGTGCATATTGGCTCTCTACACTCCAACCATCTCTCACCCTCCCCCATCGCCCTCCCGTTTGTGTATGTGACAACACTGTCACCCTTGCAGACGACCACAACGTGTGCACACGCGGGTAAGTAAATCCCATTAGGTTCTCACCACCGCAGGTAAACAGACGGTCATGAAATTATACAGCAGAAGGTGCCTAAATATGCATGTTTGAGCAGCAATACATGTGGAATGGTGTTAATGACCGGGGGGGGGGGCTGGGGGGGCGTCGAAGCGAGACCCTTTAGGTATCGGGCTCGTTTAACTCTTTCAATGTATTTAATTAAAACATGTATAAAAATAATTTTTAAGAGAAATACATTATTTAATTCCACTCGTCTATATTTTCTTTACCCAATATATAGATAATGTCTTGGGTCAAATCCATGTTTTCAAAAGCCACTTGTGGCTAATTCCATAAGCAGCACAGAGTTCCTTGTCCTTAAATTAGTTTCGAAAATAGTTTATCAAATCGACGCAAGGCTTTTGGTTCATATACTTCTATTCTTATCATATTCGAAACGCTCTTAAAATAGAGTTTAGTGTAGCTGCCACTGTCTGAAACTATACGTTGTTAGCAGTGTTTAGAAAGAAATGTTCGCTTGGCGACGTGAATTTAACCGTTCTCAAACAGGCGAAGGTATAGTTCTCAAACAGGCAAAGGCATAGTTCTCAAACAGGTAAAGGTATAGTTCTAAAACAGGTAAAGGTACAGTTCTCAAACAGGTAACAGTATAGTTTTCACTTGAATGGACATTCAACGGTTTGACACGCTTTTAAAACTATTCTAAGGGTCGATGTTCACATTCTAAAACGTGTGTGCCGCCACCGCCGTGCATCTCTATGGCTCGCGAGCCAGATGTGGCTCTTTTGATGGCTGCATCTGGCTCGCAGACACATGTTCAATCATAAAAAAAGTCGCATTAATGGTAAGAACTACTCATTATTGATTAGCAACAGCATAACAATGTTATTAAAAAGAATTCAGAGACATAATTATTGCATTTTTAGTGTTGAAAGTACACAAAATGCACACATTTACTTGAGTTTTTAGTTTTAAACATAATGTATGGCTCTCACAGAAATACTTTTCAAAATATGTGGTGTCCATGGCTCTCTCAGACAAAAAGGTTCCCGACCCCTGTTCTAGACCATCAACAGAAGTAGAAGGATATCAGAACTGAAACTTTTAAAATCTCACCCCTGTGTCACACGGGTCCAAGCATGGACATTTCTACACAGTCAACAATGTCATCCTGTTGGCTTCTCCATAATGAAATACTTTCAAAAGAAAAATTGCGTATCAAAGGTTTGATCCGCCCGGGGCTGGCAAAATTTTTAACTGCCGCCACGAAACCCTCCCCCCCCCCCCACGAAAAAAAGACTCTGTATTTGGCTGAAAATGCCGCCTCTCGTTATAAATGAAAAATGGTGTCGAAGGGCCCCGACCTTCTGACTCCAGTGGCAGAAGAAAGATTCTGACTCTCTGCCCCCAAAACATGTGAAATTCTGCCAAGGTTAAACGACTTCAGTGCGTCTTTAGCCATCCAGTGACGTTGATATCTTCTTAAACCTGGGATGGTCAAATGTATGAATGCAATTGGACGTTTTTGTAGTTTGGCCATTGTATCTTGTACACTGACGGCCATTGTACGCTGACCGCCCTTTTACACTGACGGTCCTTGTACAATGTCAGCCCTTGTACACTGTCGGCCCTTATACACTGACGGTCTTTTTACACTGACCGCCCTTGTACACTGACGGTCCGTGTACACTGTCGGCCCTTTTACACTGACTGTCCTTGTACACTGACGGCCCTTGTACACTGACGGTCCTTTTTACACTGACGGTCCTTGTACGCTGACGGCCCTTGTACACTGACGGTCCTTTTACACTGACGGTCCTTGTACACTGACGGCCCTTTTACACTGACGGCCCTTGTACACTGACGGCCCTTGGAAATAGTTTTAACCTTGCCCCCCCCCCTCACATTATTTTCTCCTAGAAACAAAAGCCTTTACCTCTCCACCACCGTAAGTGATGTCTACACATAATATATTATTTATACTGTTACAGGAATTATAGATTGCGCTTAAACACAGTAAAATCTCAGCGACTCTCGGAAAAATTCTATAAAAATTGTCCGTCCTGTGTATGGGCGTGGCCAAATATAGCTCAAACGCCACGTTATTTCCGGATCAGAGCTCTAGTGACCTCGTTTGAACTTATCTTACATTCATCTCTACTGCTAGAAAAAACACGTTGTTTTTTTTTTTCCCTTTCTATTCTTCCTTTTCAGTTCTTACCCATTACATCTTTCGAAAAGGGAACACATAAAAAACAACATTAAATCGTAAAACGACTGTCACTCCAATGGAGACTTTCTCTTTGGAGGCGGGGGTGGGGGACCCGGGGGGGGGGGGACACGGCCATTTCACGCCAAACTGACTGCTCGATTGGGTAAAGAATCAGTCAACACCCAACATCACGCTCGGTTAACTAGGGAGGATAACGTCTTCAATGGGTAAACTTCCTCCACCACGAGAACTTAATACCGTGCACGCCACTCCGATTCGACCCTTTCCTCTTCCACTTACCAACCCACAACCGGTTTCTAATCTGTATTCTTGGCGCTATCCGGAACCCCAGGGAATCTCAAACTCTTTAAATCCCGACAGCGACGTCTTCCGATAATTTACCGGGGATATCCGATTGAAATTTACACTTGTTATAAATTTTTTTAGTATTTTCTTTACACTAACATTTTAAAAGTGATTCATTTTTATTTAAAACGTACATTCTACTGTCATGGAAAGAATGAATCCTAAATTTTTTTTCCAAGGAATGCATGCTAGAATATGAATACGATAATTGTTTTTAAAAACAAATCGCAAGTGTTCTAAATCCTTTATTGATCGCAGTCTTAGTTTTTGAGGATCCCCCTTCCCACATATTTACCCCGCGCACCCTTCATTACACCCTCACGCCCTCTCTGTCGTTTGATCAAATATCAAGGGCTGAGAACCTCCGTTGATTCGGGCTACGAATCAATCTGGATTTCTGATGGGGTACAAAACAAAATTCTCTCCCCCCCCCCCCCTTCCCAATCTCCCTCTCACCTACCCTAAACCATCGGCTGGGGCGCCTTTACTTCTCACACTGGGCCCTTACAGTGAAGCCCTTGTAAAGTTTCTATTGAACCAAAGTCTATGGGGGGG
>CAXITT010001168.1:91351-102806 GCA_964033795.1 Lymnaea stagnalis | reverse complement strand
GGGCGCGGAGGAAGGTGCGGTCCGCAACAGGCGGCACTAAATTTCTTAAAATTGACACGGGTGGGGCAAAAAAAAGGGGGGGGGGCATTTTCGGCCTAACGTAGAGGTTTTGTTTTCTTAAGGAGACGGCACAAAATCTTGGCCTGCCACTGGGCGCCAATAAGTTCGATACGCCGATGATGGCATGGTTACTTACTGGAGCGGCGGTGTCGTCGGGCATAAGAGACTTGCAGAACGATGAGACTCGTGATCACAATCAACCAATGAGAGACATTCATCCTTCATGTAGGGGGCGCTGTCACCGTCACGACCATGACCTTGCTGGAGAGTCGTCTGCGTCTGAATCAAGTAAAAATTACATCATAAAATTGAATGTACAGATCAAGAGACAGCAAATCTCAGTCAGATGTCCATGCAGTGGCGTATCTACTGGGGAAGGCAAAATGACTACAAATTTCGTGTGGGGGGGGGGGGGTGGTAATTATTGAGTGAGGTTAATTTTTAATCGGAAATGAACCTAATAGCACAAGCTCAACAAACAAAAAGGAGAAATACCGTTTTTTTAAAAAACAAAATTTAAAAAAAATCACCACCCCCCCCCCCAACGAAAAAAAAATCACGTTTGTGACAGTGATGAAGACGATTTGATAAAACCTTTCGAAGAGTCAATCAGTAACACCAAAAACTGGTAGATTTAGTTGTCTCAGAGGGGGGGATGGTCCTACTCAAATAGCATCGCAATATACAATGACGTAAACTGTTGGTTACTTAAAAAAACACATCATACAAAATTGTATAAGTAGAGGTGAAATCCCCCAAGTAATAACTTTTCTTAATTATGCGAGCTAGTCTCCATCTATTTTCTCAAATTTACACACTTTGTCTGGTATATAAATGGTGAATTCTGTATCAAGACAAAGCATGGGAAGAGAAAGTTAAATCCATATAATCACTACGCGGCTCCACTCTTGTGTTCGAACAACTTGAAGCGATTTGATTTCACAGCCAAGTGAACTACCAACCCCCTTGACAAGCAGACTGTGAAATTTCCCCATCAAATTTCCCGCCCCACAGCAAACACCAACGTTGTAACCCCCACCCCCCCTAACCTTAGCCTGTCTTCTGATCTTCTCTCCCCCTCTATTATTTGAGCTCACCCAATTAATGTCACATAAAGCCATGCACTTCATTGTATTATACTATATTATTTTGATATGAAATATGTTTAATTTTGAAAAATTATTTTTCAAAAATATTCCATTACTCAGAGAAACGTATGTTGAAAACATCCTGTTTTTTGCTAATCGAATTAACTTTCTATCCCCCACGAACTAACCCCCCCCCCCCACCCACTCTTCCCTCTTTTTTTTTTTCACTCTCACTAGTTTACATCGCTCATAAGGCGTTGAGTTTGTACACTCTGAAACCAAATTTGTTGACGTTAACACTTTAAAAAACAGTCTCATCAGGGTCATGGCCTGACACGACAGAGTTCGGGAAATGCGATCTACAATCAAAGTGCACTGCAAGCTCACCTTTAACATTTATTTCTTTTGGCATCGATCCCTTATAATTAATCAAATATTTATCCCCCCGATGTTTAGTAGTCTTTGCCTAAACATTTAGAGAACGGTTCTCAACCTTTTCTTTACTCCGTACCCCCTATGAACTATTTTACTAAGTCTCGAGCCCCCCCCCTCCCCCACGCACCCCATTTTGTGTGGTGCTAATTGCTTTCTCTCGCACTTGAAATGTACCTTCATGAAGTATTTACAATACAGTGTTTAATATAGACACATTGTTGTCCTTATAAACATGCACCCAGCAGTTGTGCTCGCCGCTGTCATGTGGCTTTGGAAAAAAATGGGACCACCTCGAAATCATTTTTTTCAGAGAAAATACCTGATTACAATCGTCTCTGAAACCAAAGCTTAAATTCTCCCTCACAACTTCAATGAGTTTTGTTGTCTTGGGGTCCACTTATGTAAAAGAAGTGCCCACCTTGAGACAACGCCACCGAACTCTATATTTCGACATTAGTACAACAGACTGAAAGAAAGTCTAAAACTTCTTTTGTACTGCTGTGACATCATCAGCTTTAAAGATATAGCGAACTGCAAAAAATGTACAAAACCTATTTCCTCCCCCTGAAATGTGTATGGTTTGTTTTTGTTTTTTTTTGTTCTTGTTTTTTTTTTAAAAAAAAAGGTTGTACACATCATTTCATTCGTCTTAAAACCATTTGTATACCACTTTTTTTTGGCACCTGCTATAGGGACCATATCTCCAATGATACAGTGAAAGAAAGGGTTCGTCAGGACATTGGGGAGTACGATGACCTACTGGTGACTGTGAAAAAACGCAAACTACAATGGTAAGGCCACGTAACAAGGAAACAAGGGCTTGCCAAAGAAATCATGCAGGGCACCACAAGAGGAGGGAGAAGAAGAGGAAGACAAAGAAAAAGATGGGAGGATAACATCAAAGAGTGGATAGGACTAACACTGGGCGATGCTGTGCGTAGTGCTGAAGACAGAGAGGAATGGAGGAGGATGGTTCACATGTCATCTGTGGCGCCCCAACGGTCCAAGGACTAAGGGACATGAGGATGAGGATACCACTTTCCCGCATTTAGAATATTTGGGCTTGGAGATGTGACTATACTTATAAAATACGTCTAACCATAACGTGGTGAATCTTATGCCGCCTGGGGCCGAATTTAAAAAAAAAAATTGATCTTCCTCTCGCCTACACACGAATATTTTATTATGTTTTAATTAACATTAATAAAAGCACCCCTTGGATGTGCACCCCCCTCCACCAAACAGGGTTTTTGCCGCGGCATTTCTTTTGCCCGCCCCTAAACTATAAATATTCTAGCGTCCAACCCACTTTTTACAACACAATTTACAGCATTTTCTGTAAGAAATAATCTTTATTTCCCCCCCCCCTTACATTAAATGCCCCCCCCCCATTATGTTAAATTATCTAGCTCACAATTTTATTTTAAGTCCTCTCTGTATACCAATGTTCAAGTCTGTAGTGTGTTTGGCTTTTGGGATAGTGCTATGACGGAAATGACGCAATCCAAGTATAATAAATATTTTTAAACGTACACCCCCCCCCCCCGTTTTTTTCTTGGCTTCTAGATGTAAAAACATTATATTGTTAAATACATGCTATAAGAATTTACTTAATAAAAAAATAATTTGCTTTCCGGTAAATGCTAGTAATCCATAGATGAGATGATAGTAAGGAAACTTAACATTCTTTTATGCGATATCCTAACTCAAACGTTCAAACAGATAATTAAAATAAGTCTTTAATAGTTAAATTAAATTTATTTCCAATTTATAGTAATAATCCCTTTCTATTAAAGAGTACATAAACTTACATAAAATCAGTTTTTAATTGATTCGATTTCGGTAAAATAAACAAAACACAAAAATCAATTTCATTGTTTTTTAGAAGTCCATTTAGTGCAAGGAATTTTTGTCTGTACGGCTACTGCACACCGACTTACACGCCGTCTGGGTGTAGTTCGAGGGAATGTTATTATGTGCAGCTATTGAACTTAGCGTAGCTTGGTGGCATTGGCTTATGGAACGGATGGGACTCGTTAAGCTTGGATGGAAACTCATCTAAGAGAGGGAAAACTCTGAAATCCAACCCGAAGAGGGAGCCTGTATGACACAATGAAAATTCTGAAAAACTCACGTGACGTGAAAAGCATAAAGAGCACAGTGAGACACATCCTGGTTTTGTGTGTGTGTGTGTGTGTTTTTTCGGTCGTCTTACCAAGTCTTACTATTGGAACAAATAGGCAAGGCGCAGAGAGTGAGGCTGACGAATTGAGAAAATCCGTCTAAGCAAAATACAATTCAGGACAAAGCTACTACTCAAGTTGAAGTCTTGGTCAATTTCACATGCGAAGTACGAACTATATATATCGCTCTTTTGCTGGCATCCGTCCGTCACAATGTGACGATGGTGTGGGCTTCGGAGGACGAAATCCACAAGGCCTGGGATTATTCTTCAAGAGTTATAAGCTGGTTCCCAACAGCAAATCGCCTCGCTCCACGCCGCTGGATAACCCCAAGAGAACATCACTTGGATATCTGTTGGTTATTCTTAGAAATAGTTGACCGTCCTGCGGAATCGGGAGCCTCTCCGAGGAAACTTGGGGGCGTCCCCATGGGGTCTGCCTCTTCGCGGCTAGTAGTGTCAACTTGTCCACCAGAAGCCAAAAAAAAGCCCGTCCGACTGCATGACTCCCAACGCAACGGGAGTAGTAACGCCATAACATGATTACTTGTTGCTGTTAATGGATATGAGGCCCTGGTGGCGGTAAAACCCATGCTGATGATTTTGGCTATGCAGCCGTGAGAACACTGCTCCAAGGCAACCGTTTTGTCCCAGCTTTTCGTCCCGACCAAAAGACGCCCTGGATTATGGGGGGGGGGGGGACGCCACCCCATTCACCCCGGAATGGAAGCAAACCCACCCAAACCCTCTTGGAGAATCAGCTGCGAACACTTTAAACGCAAAATTTTCGGTCGTCCGGGCGTCCCACAGGCCAGGGGGGAGGTTCCCGCGTGCCGCCGCACGATCTGTCGGTGGGGAAACCGGGCATCTGGTCCGTGTGGAGGTGTGTCGGGGGGGGGGGCATCAAGAGCTCGCGCTCGATGAACCATCGACACCAATTCCCTATGTGAGTATACATATTTGAAAGAAATATACTCACATAAGTAGGTAGTGCCAAGTTCTGGTCCGTGTGGAGGTGTGTCGGGGGGGGGGGCATCAAGAGCTCGCGCTCCATGAACCATCGACACCAATTCCCTATGTGAGTATACATATTTGAAAGAAATATACTCACATAAGTAGGTAGTGCCAAGACTGAAATTGATTCACGAAAATACGCTTTAAATAAGCGAATCGACTGCTTGAGAGCCAATTGAGAGCCAATTGAGAGCCAATTGAGAGCCAATAAAACAAAATTATATTTGTTTTCCTTTTTAAAAAAAAAATCCATACTTGAATTTGAGATCAGATTTCAGATCAAATATCTTCAATGTGAAGTCCAGCTGGTATAAGCTCATAAACATCACAAGCAAACGGGTTTTGGAATATACATTTTTCCCTGGCATCGAGAGCTGAATGCCGGTCCTGAAACAGGAGTTCTCATGTCAGAATGCACTCCTGGTGCACAAACCCGTGATATTCGTACTCTTGTTTCTGGCGTGAATTTTTCAAAGCATGGACATAAGTTGGAGAACCCCCCTCATCAACACTTGTCGAAACTGAATTGGTAACGACATTATTTATTTAAATCCATAAGCTCCTGATGGGCCGGCTAGACAGTTTCCGCGGGCGCGTATTTTTGGTGACCACCTAGAGTGGCCCACTCAACGTAAGTGCTCTTCATTACAACACAATTGGGAAACATGCAGTGTAATTATATCTGGAAATCTCCATGTCTCTGTCATATAAAGTGATTGTTGCAGAGAGTCTGACCGTGAAGCTGTATTCATTGTATAGCTGTCTCTTGATGACAGGACAAGCTGTCTCTTGATGACAGGACAAGCTGTCTCTGTATGACAGGACAAGCTGTCTCTTGATGACAGGACAAGCTGTCTCTGTATGACAGGACAAGCTGTCTCTTGATGACAGGTCAAGCTGTCTATTGGCATAATTTAAAAAAAACTGACCGCGATACAAAAAACACATTAATCATGTTTTATTCGACAATCGCCAACTCATTACGACATTCGCCAACTCATTACGACATTCGCCAACTCATTACGACATTTGCCAAATTATGACGACATTTGCCAACCCATGACGACATTTGCCAACCCATGACGACATTTGCCAACCCATGACGACATTTTCCAACTCATGACGACATTTGCCAACCCATGACGACATTTTCCAACTCATGATGACATTTGCCAACCCATGACGACATTTTCCAACTCATGACGACATTTTCCAACTCATGACGACATTTGCCAACTCATGACGACAATTGCCAACCCATGACGACATTTTCCAACTCATGACGACATTTGCCAACTCATGACGACAATTGTTAACTCATGACGACATTTTCAAATCACGACTGTGAGAAATCAGAGCCTCTCCGAAGGTTCCCAGTCCAACGAAACTGAACACTTTTCAGAATGTACCTCAGATTAACTTAAAAACATTATGAGTGTGTGTTTTATTTTTTTTTATTTTGAAATAAAAATGCGCTTCATCAGTACAATAAAAAGATTCACGGTTATCGCGTAAACTCACTGAAATCCAGCGAGACGTTAGATCCACTGATCCTGGATTGCTAAGGAGTTAATTCGATCAGAACCAGTTTCCTGAATTCTATCCATCAATACTGTGATCAGGAAGTACACTAACGCTTCTTTAGACATTTCATTAGAAACACATGAAAACAATTTTTAAGAGATTCAAACGTAATGGCTTTGATGACGTAATGTCTTTGATGGCTTAGCATGACAAAAAACCGCACAAACACGAAACCATACTCTCACAACCAACCTGCAACTTGAAATGTTTACCCACACGTTTCTCCTAAAGTCTGAGCTAATGATCCTCTCCTCTCTGTAATCGAGTATGTCTGAACACCACTACACTCGGCTCAATATGCGTCCATGTGAAAACCGCCAAACCTCCTCTGCGTGTAGCTAACAAGCCAGCAAATGTCGAGGCCGGCGCCACCAGCCGATAAAAAAAAAAGCCTGCCCCGAATATCCTGGCGGAACATGCGGCCCTTGAATAGGGCGCCACCCAGAGCTGGAAGTTTTGCGACAGACCGAACAATTTTCCTTCCCGTCTCTGCTCCTGCGAGGGCCAGTCAAGCGAGACGAGGAAAATACGAGGGCTTTAGATGGGCGGAGACGAAGTAATAAAAAATAAAATCTTTGAGAAATTTTTACATAAAGAGAAAAAAAAACGAAATATCCACACATATATATCCTGATTTTTTGGCATCGCCCCCATGGTTGAAAGCCGCATATTAAAGGAGAGACGTCGTGTCCTATGGTCACTGATTGGCCCAAAATAACGAATTCCTAGACAACATAATCACTTCTAGAATGTTTGGCCAGTTCCTCACGACCGATTTCATACGACGCCCAGGGCACTGGTTTAGGGCACTGGTCTAGGGCAATGGTCAAGGTCACTGGTCTAGCGCACTGTTCTAAGGCTCTGGTACAGGGAGCTGATCTAGGGCACCGATCTAGAGCACTAGTCTAGGGCACTGGTCTAGGGCACTGGTCAAGGTTACTGGACTAGGGCACTGGTCTAGGGTAATTCATTCTACCGAACAGCACTTTCATACAGTCCACATTATGTACACATATTACGTCACAACTAACAAACACTGTTCTAAGGCTCTTTTACAAGGCACTGAGCTAGGTCACTGGTCTAGTGCACTGTTCTAAGGCTCTTTTACAAGGCACTGATCTAGGTCACTGGTCTAGGTCACTGGTCTAGGTCACTGGTCTAGGTCACTGGACTAGGGCACTGGTCTAGGTCACTGGTCTAGGTCACTGGACTTGGTCACTGATTGGCCCAAAATAACGAATTCCTAGACAACATAATCACTTCTAGAATGTTTGGCCAGTTCCTCACGACCGATTTCATACGACGCCCAGGGCACTGGTTTAGGGCACTGGTCTAGGGCACTGGTCTAGGGCACTGGTCAAGGTTACTGGTCTAGCGCACTGTTCTAAGGCTCTGGTACATGGAGCTGATCTAGGGCACCGATCTAGAGCACTAGTCTAGGGCACTGGTCTAGGGCACTGGTCAAGGTTACTGGTCCAGCGCACTGTTCTAAGGCTCTTTTACAAGGCACTGATCTAGGTCACTGGTCTAGGTCACTGGTCTAGGTCACTGGTCTAGGTCACTGGACTAGGGCACTGGTCTAGGTCACTGGTCTAGGTCACTGGACTAGGGCACTGGTCTAGGGTAATTCATTCTACCGAACAGCACTTTCATACAGTCCACATTATGTACACATATTACGTCACAACTAACAAACACTACAAATGAACCGTTACATTTTCATAAAGAATTATCGCTATCAAGAGATACCTTTGAGCGCTCGATGTGTCTGGGAGCTATTTCAGTTAAAGATGGATGCAAGCAGGATGTTCACTAAGGCACAATTGTGTTTGTTTTGGTTTTTTAAACCAGTGTCATCCTACCGGGACAGGTCGTGCGAAAGATGATGGTGGACTGGAGCTCATTTAATATCAATCGACAAAGCGGTCAACTGGGTGGAGTAGTTGGTGGCCTAAAAGATGCTTCATGGATTGAATGGCATTTCGAAGTGCACTACTTTAACAACACGTGTCGTTCTCCGACTGAAACAATTTGATGAGGGGCGAACAAAAGTACATTTTCTATTCATATTTTGTTTTCTTAATTTTTAAAAAAATATTTTAATGGTTATAGTTTTTAAAAAATATAATTTAAATGTAGAATACAGCCTGGCCTAGAACGGGTTCTTAACCTATACAAAAAAAAAAAAAATTATGATAATATAGTAATATACGATGAGATAAGTTGATAAGATAAAATGAAAATATAAAATGCTAAGTTAAGAAGATAAGATGATAAGATAATAAGATAAAATGATAAGATACGATGAATAGATAAGATGTTTTTATTGATACAAATAAATGGAAATGTATTTTGTTGGTTTTATAAATATTAATTTAAGTCATAAAAAAAAGTCCGGTGTCCTCTAGGAGAAAATTATTGGTCATAGAAATCTCTTCTGACAAATCCAATTCAGCCCCAATTTATTGGTGGCAGCAATTCAACTGGAATTACAACATGCAGTCTGATCAAACTATTGTCTGTGCGGTATTTATCATTCACAGACAATTTAAATCTCATTGAAAAAAACGCTGTTGACAACTCTACGCTCTACCAGCTAAGTAACTCGTGTGTTTTCAGGATTATAACTAGCACCAACTCCATTTTAACGTTTCTCGAATTCGCCGGATTGTAAGGCAATAGAAAGTGATACCACACCATTCCGGAACGGTTCGATACTGATTATGATCGCATACCCCGACTGTCAAAGGAATCAGGGCAAAGCTCAACATCCACACACGGTCGAGTCAACAGTTCAGGACGTTTCGCCGCTCTCTGATGTAAATCGCGTGTTGTTTGTGGTAACACGATGCAGAGCTTGTCTTTGTTAGCGATCGATAGAGTTTCATAACGTATGATCGTCAAACAGTAGAGAGATCATACAGCATGATTGTCTTTGATATCAATCATTATATATAAGACTGATGTTTCTGTTAAGTGAAATGGATGCATGACTTTGTTGTGTCTATCAGATGCATGACTTTTTCAAGTGTGCCAGATGCATGACTTTGTCGAGTGTACCAGATGCATGACTACTTTGATGAGTGTACCAGATGCAGGTTGTTGAGACCCACAGATCCTCACCATTTAAGACATTTGTCTCAACCAAAGTCGTATTTATATTGTACAAATAAATTATTATTTTAATTGTTTATTATTTTTAATGTATAAAAGCTAATTGCCTGGTAAGTTATGGATTAAGTAGATGTTTAATTTCAGTCATTAGATCATTTTCAAAAGTCTATAGCATTGGTCGGCAAACTCATTAGTCGAAAGAGCCCAAAATCAGCAGTAGGACGATACACATTTTTTGAGAGGCACATTCCTTTTCCAGAACCTGCCAAGAACCGTGTTTTTCGGAGTCGAAACAAAATTGTTGCCCAGTGGCTGTGCCGCACTCAGGTCACTAAAGAGCCGCACTCAGGTCACTAAAGAGCCGCATACGGCTTTTGAGCCACAATTTTCCGACCACTGGTCTATAATATGAATTATTATTACCCTAAGTAGCTCAGAATACCCTTTATTTGGGTACAGGCTATTCATAAGTGGTTCAAGGATAGTCCAAGTTTTGTTCATGATAATATTTCTTTGGTCCAATGATAGCCTTTGTTTGAAACTAGGATAGTCTTTTTTGGGGTCAATGATAGCGTTTGTTTGGAACTAGGATAGTATTTGTTTGGGTCAATGATAATCTTTGTTTGGAACTAGTAGCTGTTCAAAGACAGTTGATAGGGTTTTTAAAGTAAGTCTTTGTTTCAATTAAGAATTTTAATGACATTTGGAGAATATTGGAGAAAATGTGAGAATCCTTCATAAATACACGTTTATAACAACATATCCTGAGATTAATATACTACCCCTAACTCCTCTAACTCTCCCTCCCACTCCACTCCCATGAAAAAGTAGTCAAACTCAGACAAATAGTGCAACTCCATTTCTGTCCTACTCATTCAAACCCCGAAGTGACAATAATTTCCTTTTAAAAAAAAAAAAATCCTACATTTTCTTATATTGAGCTGCTAGCAGGTAAATTACATAGCCAAATGATACAATTTTCCCCTGCCTATATGATCATACATAGACAAATGATACAATTTTCCCCTGCCTATATGATCATACATAGACAAATGATACAATTTTCCCCTGGATTTATGATCATACATAGCCAAATTATACAATTTTCCCCTGCCTATATGACCATACATAGCCAAATTATACAATTTTCCCCTGCCTATATGATCATACATAGCCAAATTATACAATTTCCCCCTGCCTATATGATCATACATAGCCAAATGATACAATTTTCCCCTGCCCCAATGATCAGATGCCGTGTTGACGACGCGTCATACCAGAATACCTAAGTGGACAAACTGAGAACCACTTCGGTTGACATAAAAGGGAACCTATAACAATAGTGACCAAGCACTGCCAGGGGTGGACAGCTCAAGTTGTGCTGATCATTATTTATTTGTGTTTTCACCTCCCTTCACCGTACCGTGCGCTGTTGTATTCACAAAAAGAAGACTTTTATATCTACTCTTAAAAATCATATACTATATCCATGACGGTAATAGTTCGAATCAGTGGTTCAGGTAACCCATTAATTGATAAATTATGATGTAGAAGCTGGTTATTTAATGAAGATAAAAAATCAATTTCTTGACTCTTACTAGCACTATCACACCCTATCAGTGTCATACTGTTTCAGTGTCATACTGTCTCAGTGTCACACTTTCTTAGTGTCATACTGTCTCAGTGTTACACTACTCATGGACTTTCCTCTTACCATGGACTTTCCTCTTACCATGGACTTTCCTCTTACCATGGACTATCCTCTTACCATGGACTATCCTCTTACCATGGACTTTCCTCTTACCATGGACAATTCATGTTGCCAGATATTATCTCATTCAAGCCAAGTCGGGTGAAGGGTGGCCGAGTGGTCTAAACTGAGTCAGCCCTAAGCTATTGGACTTTAGTTCACCCTCCCCCCAAGCAAATACAAAGACAAGCAAAACAACAACCCACCCCCCCCCCAAAAAAAAAAAAA
>CAXITT010001168.1:74267-90933 GCA_964033795.1 Lymnaea stagnalis | reverse complement strand
TCTGATCTTTTAGTTGTCCCAAAGATGTCTGTTGATCACTAAATTTTTCCAACATCTTCTGCTTTGCCTGAACGTACCAAAACGTCTCATTTGAAAGAAATATTGACAAAGCGCATCTCTTTTGACCTTTTTAAGGGGCATTTGCGCCGGTGCAGACAAATGCAGGCATTGTGCACAAGCAACCCACTTCATTCACGAGTGCACGCCATACAAAGCAATGTAAACAAGACCCGTTTAGGTATGGGGTTTGGCTATAGAAAAGGTTGTAAGCCCTCGCGATTACCCGTTGAAGACGGCGGCGTGCTGAAAACAGTGTTGAAATTTGTGACTCGTGGGAAACTTTTTTTCAAAGATTGACGGTCCTAATATTATAAAACTCAAGACCTTAACCGGTGGGTTTTGTTTTTTTTTACATCGGGTCCGAGTAGTTTGAGACAAGTTAACGTCTCATTTCCTTTAATATATATACCGGCCCTTTAAACAATAGGCCCACAGACATTCCTACACCTTACCTGCCGACCCTTTAAACAATAGACCCACAGACATTCCTACACCCTACCTACCAGTCCTTTAAACAATAGGCCCGCAGACATTCCTACACCTTACCTGCCTACCCTTTAAACAATAGGCCCACATACATTCCTACACCCTACCTACAGGCCCTTTAAACAATTGGCCTGGAGACAGTTCTGAGCTCTACCTGGCGTCATTTAAACATTAGACTTACAGACTTTCTGCAGACAGTCCTATAGATAGTCCTACAGATAATCATACAGGCAGTTCTACCCGTGGCTCTTTATTGATTCTATAATAGTTGCCTCTAAAAATATTCAGGGTTTTTAACTGAGTTCAACGCCACGCATGACGCTCCCTGCTTCTCCTTGTTTTCCCCCACCCAGTTCTATTAATTAAAACGTGTTGAGTAAGGGGAGGGCCGTAGTAAAAAGAAAGCAGCCACACCAGAAGCAAAATATATATAAGTTATAGCTATGGGGTATCACGGACACGTTTATATATAAGTTATAGCTATGGGGTATCACGGACACGTTTATATATAAGTTATAGCTATGGGGTATCACGGACACGTTTATATATAAGTTATAGCTATGGGGTATCAAGGACACGTTTATATATAAGTTATAGCTATGGGGTATCAAGGACACGTTTATATATAAGTTATAGCTATGGGGTATCAAGGACACGTTTATATATAAGTTATAGCTATGGGTATCACCGACACGTTTATATATATGTTATAGCTATGGGGTATCACGGACACGTTTATATATAAGTTATAGCTATGGGGTATCAAGGACACGTTTATATATAAGTTATAGCTATGGGTATCACCGACACGTTTATATATAAGTTATAGCTATGGGGTATCACGGACACGTTTATATATAAGTTATAGCTATGGGGTATCACGGAAACGTTTATATATAAGTTATAGCTATGGGGTATCAAGGACACGTTTATATATAAGTTATAGCTATGGGGTATCACGGACACGTGAACCACTGACGTCATTTCAACTTGTGATACATCCAGTCCAACAAAATACTTCGAAATGTCTCTACCGGCTGAAACAGTGCCTTTCTTCCTCAGAGGTCTAATCTTCAATCAAGATAGCCCGAACTCAAGTTTGGAATCAATACGTTCAGTTAATCGATGAAAATTTAAAAAAAATTATTAATGGTTGATGACGTTTCACGAAAACCTAACATGGCAAATATCTGATTTTATTATAGCCATCATATTCCACCCAGTCTTTATCTTTAATGTGTTAGTGCATCGCGTACAAAAAACTCTATCAACTCTATCAAATCTCCATTGTGACATGAGAGCATTGTTGCAAAAATTAAAGGTAACAAAACCAAAATGACCAAAAAGAAAACCACCAAAAACAACTTAGTTACGTCCCGACTTAAACTGAATAGTAAAAAGCTCAAAGTTGAGGATGGGCTAGCTCAATACACGCCCGGAGCGTAAGAACAAAAAAAACTGCCACTACTTTACTCGCCCGAGTACACCACTAGCTTATCCGCATCAGAATATAAAGGTCTAGATCTAGCTCGTCAAACATTGGCGACAGAAATGCTTGAACTTCCCATCTTCTAAGTTACTTGACAAAAACGTGAACTCAAGTTACGCACATTTAAGAATGCCAATTTTGCGACACCCTCCCTCCCTCCCCCCCCCCCCCCCTTTTTCTATAATAAGTTCTTAATAAATGATAAACCACGTACGATTCATAACTGTGTACAAAGGATTTCCACGAATTTTTATTTTAGTTTGGGATACTTTTGATTTTCTTTGAGATCTTAGTTGTTGTTGTTGTTTATTATTATTTTTATTCTGCGACATTTCTTTGCCCCTTTGAATAGATTTTATTTATCTAATAAAAAATTAATATTTCTGATTTTTGATGTATGAATAATAATAATATGTTTTTAATATAATATTTTTTTTTAAAATGAATATAACGCTGACTGGCATGAACACTCAGAAATGAATACGACGTGAAGAAGTGATTAGTGATGTATATTGAGCGATTTATATTCAATAGCACTTACATTTTAAAGATAGATTTACGCTTAATTTTTTGAAGTAATTTTTTTTAAAAATCGAATAATACAGGACTTTGACACCCCAAGTGTGAAGAAGGCGGATGTAATGAAGTGTCTCTAATCTATTCTTTTTTGTACGCTTTTCAATGACGACATATTGCCGTTAGTCTTGAAGTTGAGAGTAAGTGCATTCCTGGAAGGGGCCGTTAATTTTTTATATTATCTTTGTCGTATGTCCCGTCCCATGGACGTCTAGGAATCAACCCTTTATCTTTTGAACTCTGCAGAGTTTCCATCCATTCTGAAAAAAAAAAAAAAAAAAAAAAAAAAGTTGACAATGTATTGAATATATTCATAGTCATTTTAGCGACATTGGTTGGAGGCTTTTTTGCTAATGAGACAAATATCGATCACGTGTTGCATTACACGACGATTACGCATCAATTACACGATAATTACACGACAATTATACGACAATTATACAATAATTACACGACAATTACACGACAGTTATTCAAAGAATGTCGATCATGGTCAGACAGCCCAGGACAGAGCCAGATTGAGAGCTGCTGTCAAGAAGGGGGCTAAATCCCAAGAAGCTAAGAGAATAACCACAGCTGAGACACGCAGGCTTGTCCGAAAGAGCAACATTAGGTCATCGTCTGAAGCAACTATTCCATGCCCACTGTGTCNATTTGACCGTTTGAAAGACAAATCTTATTTGTTTTACCACTCTTTCTTTTAAAAAAGAATTAAGTCTGCTATAATAATTTGTAGAGTTTAACATTCTCCCCTTTTGTGTGTGTCAAAAGATTTGCAAATAATCACAAACTAAATTCATCAAAAGCATCCGTTTTAAGCTGAGAAGAAGCGTGGAGCCAAAACGTTTGAAAACACTTGGCTGAAAGTGATGGCTCATATTTAATGGATATTTGAGATGGTTGTGTGGTTTACACGAAGAGCTTCGGTCTGAGGGGAAGAATTGGTTAATGGGATAGCTCAGTGGTCAATGGGTGTAGGAGAAGGTAAGTTTAGTGTGGAGACTTGGTTCATGGGATAGCTCAGTGGTTAATGGGTGTGGGAGAAGGTAAGGTTAGTGTGGAGACTTGGTTCATGGGATAGCTCAGTGGTTAATGGGTGTGGGAGAAGGTAAGGTTAGTGTGAAGACTTGGTTCACGGGATAGCTCAGTGGTTAATGGGTGTGGGAGAAGGTAAGGTTAGTGTGAAGGGATCATGGCGAGATGTTTTTGGTTTTGGCGCGTTTGTTGAGCAATACGTAACTAAGGACTAAGAAACCAAGTTTAACAAAATAGCTAATGGTATTAAAAATATTCAATTTTCTTATTCTATTAAATTTATATAATAATAAAAATATAAAAAATTAAAAATTAAAAAGATACAGAAATATATTAACTTACGACTTACGGCACAGAAATTGAAAAAAAAAATCTCGAAAGATGCAAATATTAATTTGCACACATAAAGAGTACAATCTTGAAAGGCCCCTATAAGTTCATTAATATGTCTCGTGCCAAGGAAATCTAGAATTTAAATCCCTCTTGGCTGGAAAAAACTGTCGGATTATTGATAAAGAAGGAGTTCGAACCCTCTAGAAAAGAAATTCTAGAAAACATTTTTTCGAAGAAATTAAAACGTAGACAATCTTTTCACAACCAAGAGAGGTGATGGTGTGGACAGTGTGGTAGAAAAGCATTGGCAGCAGGTTGCTTTCAGTCAACTCTCAGTGCCCCCCACCCCGGGGAAAGTCAAGTGCCCCTCCCCGAAGCAAAATGGTTTAAAAACAACAAGAGAACGATTATATATTTTTAAAATTAAAAACGACTAAATTGTCATTTTAAAACAGCTTTAAAAAGACTAGTAACTGGTGCTGTATCCGATTGCAATGAGTGGAATCTATTAAATATCGCTACGCTCGATATATTTGATGATCCGTATATTTAAGGATAATCTAGTTAAAGGCTTACAGTATTCGATTATAAATATCGTACTGGCCGCTGGTGATTATAAGCCGAAGTCTTACTTCGCATTGTTCACTTGTTTCGGTATTTTTATTCATTTATTTTTGTGTGTGCAAATTCACAAACTTTAAGACTTTAATATCACTGTATTTAAAATACCTTTACGTCAAGACCATGGAATACAATTCTAATAATGTTTCTTACCATGTATCAAACATACGCAGTCTATGTTCTAATGATATTTTATTATAAAAACTTTACTTTTAAAGTAGGGATAGGAGTTAATCTTAAATTGTAGGATGACGTAAGGCTTTAAAAAAATATTTTTATTGGCATAACTATAAATCTACTCGATTCTATGAATGTTGAGTTATATGAAATGGAAACTTAAAAGTGAAAAATTTTTTTTTTTTAAAATTAAGAATTTAACGGGCGCATACAAATAGTGCAAATTAAATTAATTGTTATATCGAAAAGGTCTGTGTTTGCTTTAAACGTGCCACGTTTGTAACAAAGTTTCCTGAATAACAAAGGTGTAACCAAATATTTAGCCAAAAAGGTTTTAAATTTCCACCAGTTTTTATCTTTTTTAATATTAGAATAATAAACAAACTGCCCCATCTGTTTGCAAGAATTATTTAAAGATAGTTTTTTTTTTCAAGATGAGAATCTATCACAAGGCTAAAGTGAAGAAGATGAGCTAGCATTTCAATAATCATGCCAATTCCATTTTTTTTTAAAAATTGGTAGGCTTACTTGTTTTAGAGAAAAAAAATCTTATTTCCTAATTAGTCAATTTAAAAGAAATTCGGTGGATTTAAGGGAATCTACTATATCTAAGTGGAAATGTTCAATTTATCTGTTTAAAAAAAGTTATAGTAGTTTAAAATAAAAAAATAAAAAAATTCAGTCAACTGAACGTTGGAAAATGTCTACTATTTTGTAAAAGAACAACAACTCGTGTCTTCTTCACATAATAATACTACTTGAATACCATTTTAAAAATGCCCAGTTTAGATAACCCATCAAAATGCATAAAACCTTTATACTTAGCAGGTTTTTCCCCCTCTTCTTTTTGACTATGGTAAAACTAAGAAATATTTTTAGCAAAGTTACTTATTTCACGTAAGTTGATTATTAAAAGTATATTTTTTGTTTACATTTGTGTTTAACATATAAAATGACGCTGTCAGTGCTTTTTGTGATGGAACATTTTGTTTCGTTTTTTATAACCCTATTCCCTAAAAAATAATGACAGTACAGCTGGCGCTGGTCATAAGTTTTGTTGATGATATTTTCACTACCTAGTGGAGAAGCTAGTGTTTGCTCTTATATATACTCAGCTTAGTAGAGTAGCCAGTTTTTGTGCTGAAAGGTAGACAGCCCAGTGGAGTAGCTAGTGTTAGTGCTGATAGATACACAGCCTAGTGGAATAGCCCCTGTTTGTGCTGATAGGTACACAGCCAAGTGGAATAGCCAAAGTAGGTGCTCATAGATACACAACCTAGGGGAGTAGTCAGTGTTAGTGCTGATAGATACACAGCCTAGTGGGGTAGCTAGTGTTAGTGCTGATAGATACACAGCCTAGTTGAGTAGCTAGTGTTAGTGCTGATAGATACACAGCCTAGTGGAGTAGCCAGTGTTAGTGCTAGACTTGCCTAGACTTATGCCGCATTCCAATTAACGATACAAGCTCTTCATTTGTCATAAAATCCTGCCCCTCCAAATAACGAAAAAATGACATCTGGGCTGATCATCTAACCCGCTTCCCTTGAAGAGGCGTAGCTAGAATGTTTGGCAATAGGTGAACTTGGTTCATTTCCCGCCAACCCCTCCTCAACTCTGAATACCATTATTTTGATGCATTAAATACCATCACATCCCAGAATGGCGTCCCGCTTGTGTCGTGGATGGGGATATATGTCTCCCTCTCCCCCCTTAGCTGTGTCTTTGGCCTATTTCACTGCCCCCTCCCTAAAATCTAAAATGCGCCGCCCCCCGGGGGCAAAGTGTCTTCAAGAAACACTGAGTGGCAGTAGTGTCACTAAGTTAAATGTTGACGTAAGTATAAAAAAAGGGATGCTAAACAAGGGTTTACAAAAACTAGGTCAGCACACAGGCTATAACTCTTAGAGCTGTATTGAGTCTTACAAGCAAAAAGCTGGCTTATACTACAAGGTGTTAACTGACTATCCTCTTACAAAGTGATAACATAAAATGTTTTAGATTGCTAGGTCTGACTAATTGAGACATGAAAAAAAAAAGTGATAATCTTAATAGGTGAAATCTGTCCTTGTTCATACACACTATGTATGTCTTACATTTGCCCGCAGAAAAATTTGTTATCCTACACTCTGTGTATATCTTACATTTACAAGCAGAACAACTTTGTCATACACTCTGTGTATATCTTACATTTACAAGCAGAACAACTTTGTCATACACTCTGTGTATGTCTTACATTTACAAGCAGAACAACTTTGTCATACACTCTGTGTATGTCTTACATTTACAAGCAGAACAACTTTGTCATACACTCTGTGTATGTCTTACATTCACACGTAGAAATCCTCCTTACCTTTTGTACATCTCGTAGAATCGCAGACAACTGTACCCGAATAGCAGACACACCTGTCACATGGGTCCGGAGTTTTACTATTGGTAGGATACGACACACCACCAACTACGCACGGTCCGTTGACTTCTGGAACGACATCATTTTACCATTGTACACACAATTCATTTTGAAACCATTTTATTTTTGTTCAAACCGAATTTCTAATAATTTAATTAGATACGTTTAAATATACGTTTTTTTTTTCTTAATTAAAACATTGGCATTTATTTAAGTTTCAAATTAATTTATTATGTGTTTTGTTGGCGTTGTATGCTTATGATTTTTTAAGATTAATTTTAAAATAATGAAATGATATTAGCAAGTTCATGTATACATCTTTTATCTAAAATTAAAAGATGATCATTAGGGATTTATGTTATGCTCACGCCCGAACATTTATTCGCTTTTTTTTTTCGGACTTTCGTATCAAAATCTCTGTACGGCTACACATTTTTAACAAAATATTTTAAATGCAAGATTCTACAAAATTTTGATTGCTTCGGAGCCACTTTGTATCTGAGATTCGGACCAAAGTTTCTGATTTTTAGCGGCCCATGAAAAGAAATATTGCTATTTCTAAACCAAACCAATGATGCTCATCGCCCATACGAAATTAATAGAAAGGAAATAGAAGGGTGATAGAAAGGTAATAGAGAGGCAACAATGAGGCACTTAAAATGCATCACCTATATTAAAAGAAAATTTGAAGTAAATTTCCTATTAACAATAGCCAAGACCATGGTAGCTCAAAGTGTGCTATTTTATTATTGTTATCAAAGGTAGCCCACAATTTTGTAACTGGTTAGCGGCCTTCCCATAGGTAGCCCAAAATTTCCTAAATTGGCAATGGGCATCGCAAATGTACGCCAAAAATAAGATACTATTTTTTTCATGGTCAATAGCAGCCCCAAAATGCGTTTATTTCTCTACTAACCATGAGCCATGACAAGGGAAGGTCTAAATTGTATAAAATATGGCTACTTATCATGAAATGTGACAAAAGAAGGGCCTTAATATGCTGCTAATGCAACTACTTACCATTACCATCAGCCTTGAACAAAGGAAGGCCTAAATGTGCTTCTAATGTGTCTACTTACCATTACAATCAGCCTTGACAAAGGAAGGCCTAAATGTGCTTCTAATGCGTCTAATTACCATTAAAATCAGCCTTGACAAAGGAAGGCCTAAATGTGCTTTTAATGTGTCAACTTACCATTACAATCACCCTTGACAAAGGAAGGCCTAAAAGTGCTTCTAATGTGTCTAATTACCATTAAAATCAGCCTTGACAAAGGAAGGCCTAAATGTGCTTCTAATGTGTCTAATTACCATTAAAATCAGCCTTGACAAAGGTAGGCCTAAATGTGCTTCAAATGTGTCAACTTACCATTACAATCACCCTTGACAAAGGAAGGCCTAAAAGTGCTTCTAATGTGTCTAATTACCATTAAAATCAGCCTTGACAAAGGAAGGCCTAAATGTGCTTTTAATGTGTCAACTTACCATTACAATCAGCCTTGACAAAGGAAGGCCTAAAAGTGCTTCTAGTGTGTCTACTTACCATTACAATCAGCCTTGACAAAGGAGGGGCTAAATGTGCTTCTAATGTGTCTACTTACCATTACCATCACCCTTGACAAAGGTAGGCCTAAATGTGCTTCTAATGTGTCTACTTACCATTACCATCACCCTTTACAAAGGTAGGCCTAAATGTGCTTCAAATGTGTCTACTTACCATTACCATCACCCTTTACAAAGGTAGGCCTAAATGTGATTCAAATGTGTCTACTTACCAGTACTATCAGCCTTGACAAAGGTAGGCCTAAATGTGCTTCAAATGTGTCTACTTATCATTACAATCAGACTTGACAAAGGTAGGCCTAAATGTGCTTCTAATGTGTCTACTTACCAACACTATCGGCGTTGAAAACGGTAACGCAAAGGGCAAATATCCCTGACACAAGAATGGAGACAAATTTCATCTTTATTGGAAACTTGTTTTACGCTGATACAAACGCTCTTCAATGCTAGCGATTACTTCTTCTACGTCTACTTCTGACGCTGTCTTCTTCAAACTAGCCTATACTTGTAGCAGCTTGACTTTAAATGACTTTAACAAGTAGGAATATGTAGCGTCATTGAAATATAATTGGTTCGAATTAATAAGCTGTGAGGAGACTGTCAAGCCAACAACTAGAACAGAGGCGTAATTAGAGTGTTTGGCGACCTATTCCAAAGCTGATATCTTTTATCTACTAATTTTAATACAACCCTTTCAAGTAGGCGCAGACGTTGCATTTAGATTAACCTAAAATAAAAACAGAACCAAATTATCCTGTTTAATTAGATACTTAATCTGCAAGAACCAATAATTCATTTACAGATATGTCGTTCCAAGCCGGTGTTCTGTTACATTTATGGAATGATTATGTCATGGCCTCGGCTGCTTCTCTTGATAATTCAAAATGGTTGCTCTAGATACCACATTTGCGTGCATCTCCTTTTCATCTGGCCCAGATGACCTTGAACTTTATCTTTTTATCAGGGGCATGACTTTATTGAGTGTACGAGAAGCATGACATTGTTGAGTGTACAAGAGGCGAAGGCGTAGCGTGGCGGGGGCAGGGGGGACAGATGTCCCCGGGCGCCAGTTAGTTAGGGGCGCTAAAATGTGCTTTGATATTATTTTATTGATGAAAATAATGGGTTTGAGAGTGGAATAAAAGAAAAAGGGGCGCTAAAAATGGATCTTGTCCCCGGGCGCGAATCTTGTCCACGGGCGCCAAACACCCTCGCTACGCCACTGACAAGAGGCATGGCTTTGTTGAATGTACCAGAGGCATTACTTTGTTGAGTGTACGAGAAGCATGACTTCGTTGAGTGTACAATAGGCACGACTTTGTTGAGTTGACCAGATGCATGACTTTGTTAAGTATACCAGAGACTTGACTTTTGTTTCAAACAAAGTCCTGTTTATATTATACAAATTTATTATTTATGTATTGTTTCAATTTTTACTTAACACAAACTTATTGTCTGGTAAGGTATGCATTATGCATGTTGCTTTTCAGACGTTCTATGACATTCAACAGTCTGTAATATGATTTAATATTACCTGAGTTTGTTCAACATTACCCTTCATATGGGTAAAGGCTAGTCTTAAGCGGTTCAACGATAGTCTATATTGGGACTAGGATAGTCTTTGTTTGGAACTAGGATAGTCTTTGTTTGGGACTAGGATAGTCTTTGTTTGGGACTAGGATAGTCTTTGTCTTGTCACAGATAATCTTTGTTTAGACTAGGATAGTCTTTGTTTGGGACTAGGATAGTCTTTGTTTGGGACTAGGATAGTCTTTGTCTTGTCACAGATAATCTTTGTTTAGACTAGGATAGTCTTTGTTTGGGACTAGGATAGTCTTTGTTTGGGACTAGGATAGTCTTTGTCTTGTCACAGATAATCTTTGTTTAGACTAGGATAGTCTTTGTTTGGGACTAGGATAGTCTTTGTTTGGGACTAGGATAGTCTTTGTCTTGTCACAGATAATCTTTGTTTAGACTAGGATAGTCTTTGTCTTGTCACAGATAATCTTTGTTTAGACTAGGATAGTCTTTTTTTTTGGATCAATGATCATCCTTGTTTGGATTAGAACAGTCTTTTTGGGTCAGTGATAAGCGCTGATTGCAATGACGATAGTCTTTGTTTGGGTCAATGATAGTCTTTGTTTGGGTCAATGATAGTCTTTGTTTGGGTCAATGGTAGTCTTTGTTTGGGTCAATGATAGTCTTTGTTTTGGTCAATGATAGTCTTTGTTTGGGTCAATGATAGTCTTTGTTTGGGTCAATGATAGTCTTTGTTTGGGTCAATGATAGTCTTTGTTTGGGTCAATGATAGTCTTTGTTTGGGTCAATGATAGTCTTTGTTTGGGTCAATGATAGTCTTTGTTTGGGTCAATGATAGTCTTTGTTTGGGTCAATGATAAGCACCGACTGGAACTGGGATCAGTGTTTATTTCAGAAATTTTTCCCCGGAGGAGCATTCAGATGGGGGGGGGGGGGCTATTTCATTTGCCAGTGGCCAAAGGCGTAGCTAAGGGATTGCAGATGGGACATACGTCCCGGGTTGCCAGACTTGCAAAGGCGGGGGGGAGGGGTTTGATGGAATTAATTAGTTGCAAATAATAGGTTTCAGAGTTGGAGGGGGCCGTACACATTGATATTGTCCCTTGTCGCAAAGCACTGTAGACACGCCACTGCTTGGGCGTCGAAATAGATCGGACGGATTGGTCCATAAAGGCGTCACTTTTTCTTTATATGCAGGTCTGGCATTTTTCCGACAACTGCAGAGTTTGTATCGTGAAAGGGAGACCGGCCAAACTATTTTGCCGCTGACGGCAGCCTTAATTAGTAGCTACGCCATTTTTTAATTATTTCAAAATGAAGAGGTGAACTTTTGAGTATACTTGAATTTGTTGTTTCTTTTATACCTTTTGAACCGGGAAGAACATTTTTGAGGTTTTGTGGGAGGCATTTTTTTTAAGCCTGGTTCCATATTTAAATTGAATTCACTGCTTTTGTGGCACACCCGAAGGTAATCATTAGGGATGGGCTAATAATCAACCCCATTGATCAACGTGGTGGAAGGGCTGCACAATTAAGGGTGCTAAGTGCTGAAGACAGTCGTTCTCACTCAAAATGCAGGGAAGGGCTGCACAATTAAGGGTGCTAAATGCTGAAGACAGTCGTTCTCACTCAAAATGCAGGGAAGGGCTGCACAATTAAGGGTGCTAAATGCTGAAGACAGTCGTTCTCACTCAAAATGCAGGGAAGGGCTGCACAATTAAGGGTGCTAAATGCTAAAGACAGTCGTTCTCACTCAAAATGCAGGGAAGGGCTGCACAATTAAGGGTGCTAAGTGCTGAAGACAGTCGTTCTCACTCAAAATGCAGGGTGCATTATTCTGGCGCATGCTTGAATGCGCTGCTTGTTTCAGCCAATTTTGGGGCGCTACTTCAAACGTTCAGGTGGAAAATGGCAAAATTAGCCATAATAATGACCGAAGCCATCTTAAATCAAAATACTATATACCTTAAAATTAAAGCAAATGTCGTTGAATACTGTGTTATGAAAGTATTTAAACTTGTGAGTTTTCAAAAAATAATTTTAAAAAAAATACAGATAAATGGGAGCGGGAAGTAATACTTTGCCTCATAATCAGACGTTTTCGAAAAAAATTGCGATATTTATAATCGAACAAAGTAAGCTTCTAAGAAGATTAGCCTCAACTATATGGATCATCTAATATATCGCGCGTTGTGATATTTCATAGATTCCACTTATTGTAATCGGTTAATGACACCAGCTAATTTTTTTTTAAAATTATTTACAAAATGACAACTTGGTATTTTTAAAAAAAATGTTGGTTTTTTATTGTTGTACACATTTTTGCTCCGGAGGGCACTGTTTTATTGCTGTACATATTTTTGCTACGGGGGGCACTGTTTTATTGTTGTACATATTTTTGCTCCAGGGGGCACTAGGCTTTCCCCGGGGGGCAGTGCCTCCCCCCTCCCGTAGATATAAGAAACCCTGAGTAGGATAATCTTTGTTTGGGTCAATGGTAATCTTTGTTTTGAACTAGCAGCTGTTCAAAGATAGTTTTTAAGGGTATTCAGAGAAAGTTTGGCTCGGTTAAGACTTTTGATGACGTTCGGAGAATATGGGAGAAAGTGTGAGAACCCCTCAAAGATGCTCCTTTTCTACGACATTTCCTGATATTAACATAACATCCCCTAACTCACCTCCCCTGAAAATGTAGTCAAACTCAGGAAAACGTTGTGACTCCGTGTGTGTCCTCATTCAACTACCGAAGCGGTAATAATTTCCTGGCATATTTTTTTTAATTAATCATGTATGGTCTCCCTTACAAATATACTTCCAATTTATTGAGCTGCAAGCAGGTACATCACATAGACAAATTATACCTATTTCCCCCTGCCTATATTATCAGATTTAACGTTGGTTACACGTGATACCAGAGTAACTAAGTCGGCAAACTGAGAACCACTTCGTTTGATATTAAATAGAAACTATTACCATAATGACGAAGATTTGCCAAGGGTAGACAATTCAAGTTGTGCTAAAAGTCCATTATTTTGGTTTTCACTCCCCTTCACCGCACCGAGCTCTGTTGTATTCACAAAGAAAACTTCTACATCTACTCTTGAATGATATACGTTGTTATATACACTGCAGTAATAGTTTTAATCAGACGTTTCCATACCTTGAATTTACCACTAACCCATCATTTGAAAAATTATTGTGTAAAATTTGGTGGTATAATAAGTCATAAATCAATTTCTTAACTCTTACTAGCCCTGTCACACTGTCTCATTGTGACAATGTCTCACTTTCACACTAATTGTCACACTGTCACACTGTCTCATTGTCAAACTGTATCTTTGTCTCAAGGACTTACCTTTTCCCTGGACTATGCGTGTTGCCAAACGATCTAATTCGAGCACAGTCTGAATTGATGGGTACCCGAGTGGTCTAAACTGAGTCAATCCAAAGCTAATGGACCAGAGGTTAATCCACAGAAAAGACAAAGACAAGCAAAATAATAAATATAAATAAACTACAAGCATCCTGGCTGGATGGTACATGTTAATCGTGGATGGCAACGTATCTAAGACAAGGCAAACTCTGAAATCAAACCGGCAGATGGAGTCCCGTAGGCGGTGGGAAGTTTACACAATAAAAGACTTAGGATTAGCATGGCACAAAAAAAGGTCGGGGAACACTGAAATCTGGCCCATCAAAAAAACTTGGACTTTCGAAATGTCTCTACGAGCTGAAATGGTTTCTTTCAATCTCCAATCAAAATAGCCGGAACTCAAGTTTGGAAACATTGCTCCATGGCCAGAAATCGGTTACTCCATTTAAATGAAGGGGGAAAAAAAGGGACTCATTGTTGATGCCCCTTTCAAGAAAACCTAACATAACAAATATCTGATTTTATTATAGACATCATATTATAGCCTGTTTTTACCTTTAATGTTGTAGTTCATCGCGTATAAAAAAAAACCCATATCGAATCTCCATTGTGACATAAGCACTGTTACAAAAAGTAAAGGTAAAAAAAACCAAAGAAGACAAAAAGAAAACCACCAAAAACAACTAAGTTACGTCCCGTCTTAAACTGTAGAGTAAAAAGCTCAAAGTTGAGGATGTGCTAACTCAATACACGCCCCGGGCGTAAGAAAAACAAACAAAACATCTAGCCACTACTTTACTCGCCCGACAACGCGGTTAGCTTATCCACATGAGAACATACTTTGATGGACACTACCCTTTATTATAAAAATCATATTACAATAAAACCAACAACAACAACTAGCCACTAATTTACTCGCCCGACTTCACCGCTAGCTTATCTGCATCAGAATATAAAGGATGCTACCTTTTCAATAATACTCTTTGACACCTCAGTAGGGTTTTTCTATATTGGTTCTACTACGTCATGTATGTCATATATTTTTACAGCCATTATTTTTTTGTTACTTTCATGTAATATACATTGTTTTTTTTTATCTTATGATTTCCAATGTATTTATTTTTAGTTGAAAAAAATCATTTTATGTTAACTTTGAAATTGTTCGTCTGGTTCTTTCTGGCTGGGTTTCAAGATCTTAGGACGGCTAATCAACCCATTTCCCGTCATCCTATCAAGCTGAAATTCGGCACATTGTCTCGTTGCCGTTGATAAAACCTTCTATCAAATGTTTAGCTCCACTACCACACACCCGAAAATCAGGTTCTCCCTGCTTTTGATTGGAGGGAATGAATGTTGAGGATTTGTTACATGGACGCGTGTTTCCTGTAGAGATGAATTGTGTATGTGCTTTGTATTTGTGACGCATTGTGGCTATGGAGTAAAAATAAAATGTATTTTTGCAAGGGGAAAATTTAAGGAATTATGAAACGTGTTTTCGCCAGAAGTTTGCCCAGTGAAATAAGCGGTTCTTAATAAATGATCAACCACGTTCTATTCATAAATCCAAACAAAGATGTATACAAAGGATTTACACAAATGTTTTTTGTTTATATTTTGTGGTACTTTTTATTTTTTTTTGGAGATCTCAGCTTTTTAAAAAAATTCTACTATACTTTTTCGCGAATGTAAAAAGATTTTATTTAATCTAATAAAAATAACATTTATGAATTTTGATATATGAAATAATGTTTTAATAGGATATGGTTTTATTAAGATCAACAAATGAATACAACGCTGACTGGCGTAAAATGACTTACCGAAATCATGAGTAATGTATATTGATCAATTTTTTATTCAATTACACTTAAATGTTAAAGAAAGATTTATATTTACTTTTTTTTTCAAGTTTATAAAAAATTCTAATAACAAGGGACGTTTTCATTCCAAGTGTGAAGAAGGCGGTTGCAATGAAGTGTCTCTAATCTATTTTATTGTATACTTTTCAATGACGACATATTGCCATTAGTCTTGAAGTTGAGAGCAAGTAAATTCCTGGAAGGGGCCGTTAATTTTTGATATTGTCTTTGTCGTATGTCCCGTCCCATGGACGTCTTTCAATCCATCCTTCATTTTTCAATCTCTCCAGATTTTCCATCCATTCTGCAAAAAAACCAAGCGACAGGGCATTGAATATATTTATTGTCATTTTAGCGACATTGATTGGAGGCTTTATGACTAATGAGACAAATTATCGATCGCGCGTTTCATTACACGACAATTACACGACAATTACACGACAGTTATTCAAAGAATGTCGATCATTGAGTTTTATTTGACTGTTTGTAAGACAAATCTTAAATATTTTCAACACTCATTCTTTTAAAAAAGATTAAGCCTGCTATAATAATTTGTGGAGTTTTAAATTCTTCCTGTTTGTGTATGTCAAAATATATGCACATAATCACAAACTATTTTTTTTTAAAATGCTTTCTAATTAAGCTCAGAAGAAGCGTGGGGCCAAAAGGTTATAAAACACTAAGCAAAAAATGTTGGCTTTTATTCAATGGATATTTCAGATGGCTTTGTGGTTTAAATGGAGCGCTTTGGTCTGAGGAGAAGACTTGGTTCATGGGATAGCTCAGTGGTCAATGGGTGTGGGGGCAGGTAAGGTTAGTGTGGAGACTTGGTTCATGGGATAGCTCAGTGGTCAATGGGTGTGGGGAACAGGTAAGGTTAGTGTGGAGACTTGGTTCATGGGATAGCTCAGTGGTCAATGGGTTTGGGAGCAGGTAAGGTTATGGTGGAGACTTGGTTCATGGGATAGCTCAGTGGTCAATGGGTGTGGGAGAAGGTAAGTTTAGTGTGAAGGGACAATGGGGGAGATGTTTCTCGTTTGTCGAGCAATACGCACCTAAGGACAGCAAGACATTATACAAAATAGCTAATGACATTAACGATATTCAATTTATTTGTACTATTAAATTTATATAAAAATGAAAAAAAAAAA
>CAXITT010001168.1:40672-65012 GCA_964033795.1 Lymnaea stagnalis | reverse complement strand
GCTATGATATAATGGCTAATTGTCTGGCTATGATATAATGGCTAATTGTCTGGCTATGATATAATGGCTAATTGTCTGGCTATGATATAATGGCTAATTGTCTGGCTATGATATAATGGCTAATTGTCTGGCTATGATATAATGGCTAATTGTCTGGCTATGATATAATGGCTAATTGTCTGGCTATGATATAATGGCTAATTGTCTGGCTATGATATAATGGCTAATTGTCTGGCTATGATATAATGGCTAATTGTCTGGCTATGATATAATGGCTAATTGTCTGGCTATGATATAATGGCTAATTGTCTGGCTATGATATAATGGCTAATTGTCTGGCTATGATATAATGGCTAATTGTCTGGCTATGATATAATGGCTAATTGTCTGGCTATGATATAATGGCTAATTGTCTGGCTATGATATAATGGCTAATTGTCTGGCTATGATATAATGGCTAATTGTCTGGCTATGATATAATGGCTAATTGTCTGGCTATGATATAATGGCTAATTGTCTGGCTATGATATAATGGCTAATTGTCTGGCTATGATATAATGGCTAATTGTCTGGCTATGATATAATGGCTAATTGTCTGGCTATGATATAATGGCTAATTGTCTGGCTATGATATAATGGCTAATTGTCTGGCTATGATATAATGGCTAATTGTCTGGCTATGATATAATGGCTAATTGTCTGGCTATGATATAATGGCTAATTGTCTGGCTATGATATAATGGCTAATTGTCTGGCTATGATATAATGGCTAATTGTCTGGCTATGATATAATGGCTAATTGTCTGGCTATGATATAATGGCTAATTGTCTGGCTATGATATAATGGCTAATTGTCTGGCTATGATATAATGGCTAATTGTCTGGCTATGATATAATGGCTAATTGTCTGGCTATGATATAATGGCTAATTGTCTGGCTATGATATAATGGCTAATTGTCTGGCTATGATATAATGGCTAATTGTCTGGCTATGATACAATGTTAGTGTCGGAATCTCACTTTCTGTTGTGTTGGTTTTGCTATTCCCCCCTCTTTTTGTTTTGTTTTTGTTATCTAATGGATTTGATCTCGTTCTTGAGTATTTCCCCTTTGTGACCAGTTATCTCCCTTGCTGTTACCTTCGTTAGTACGAGTAATCTTATTGTCTTGTGTTGTTATATAGTACTGGTTGACCTCTTGGCCACGAATGTCTAATTTGTGTTTATAGACTGACCAAACGAGGAGAGTTTATTTGACATATGACGAACAATTCTTCCAACACCTTTGTAAGCAACACGTGTAGTTTAGCCTCTAAATGTTATACCAGTGGCCATGCAGTCCAAACAAGAAATAATTTTTTTTTAAAATCACAACACATTTGTATAAAGCCACGTTAGATCGTTTATTGATGAAACCCCATTATCTACCATTGTTCTATTCGTAGGACAGCAACACGTACGCCCGCATCTGTCGCACCGAAGCAACCACGTGATCCGGGGTACATTCACAGCAGACTTGAGGGCGAGTGTCAAAACAATTCCGCGAAGGCGACCATGTGCCATGTAGCGCGTGGGCGGCAGGTTGTGCTTTGTGTCTTGGGTGGGGGGGGGGGGGTGCATCTTCTGACGTTCCCGACAGGGGGAGGCCAGTCAGGACATGTTGAGCTAGTTTACTGGGTCGGAGTGATTGGCGCAATGAACGTCAACTATCTACACGTCTGTATTGCTGACTTGTATTCTAATCACACTGACACATACGTTATGTTGCGACATTTCCTCCCTGTCCCGTGAATAGGACATTGAAATGATGTCATGCATAAAGCGCCTATATATAAAGTGCACCTTATATATATATATATATATCTATATATATATATATATACATATATTTGTTTTTGCGTAGTGAGACATGCCAAGTAGATGTATCACCCTGAAAGAAGTGTAACAGCTTCTGGAAGAGTGCGAGGAAAGATACTCGGAAGATACTGTCTGTGTGCTTCCGCCAAATACCACTACATTTTCAGACGAACGGGAATGAGGACGTTAACAATTCAGGATTGATTCTGCACAAAAGTATCCCTGGCGGAAATGCCATATCACTGAAGTATTTCAGACTAGCTATTGCCACAAGTTTATTTGAAGATCACTATCAAACGCAAGTATGCAGGAAGACCCAGGGTGTCCTGACCACCGACAGGAGCTGACATGATGCGACACGATGGCGTGGGACATTTTTGTTGATGCAGAGGGATAAACAGCGTCGCTGTCAGCGTGAAGGATGTCAGCGTGAAGGATGTCAGCGTGAAGGATGTCAGCGTGAAGGATGTCAGCGTGAAGGATGTCAGCGTAAAGGATAACAGCGTGAAGGATGTCAGCGTGAAGGATGTCAGCGTGAAGGATGTCAGAGTGAAGGATTTCAGCGTGAAGGATGTCAGCGTGAAGGATGTCAGCGTCAAAGATGTCAGCGTCAAGGATGTCAGCGTGAAGGATGTCAGCGTGAAGGATTTCAGCGTGAAGGATGTCAGCGTCAAGGATGTCAGCGTAAAGGATGTCAGCGTCAAGGATGCAAGAGCCCAAAACATGTTGCAGCAAGTGCACTACACCACTTTGCCTTACTTGCTTTCAGCCATATAATAATACGTCATGATGACGTTTGGACTACGATTCCTCTTATGTTTGGTCCTTTCTTGTAAGGTCATAATTATGAGCAATAAATGTATATGCTCTCATAGTGTACATACAGCTTCTGTTATGTCCAATCATCCCAGCGTCCTATTTAGAGTTGTTCTGTTCCGGGGACTCCAATTGCCAATAAGTTTACAACGGGACCAATAAAAAAAAATTAAAATAATTTGGGTGATAAAATTTAAATTTTGAATGTTTCAAATTACATGTACAATGGTAAAAAATAGTTTTGTTTAAAATAATCGATGGACATTGACACCTTCTCATTTAGTGATCAATGGACATTGACACCTTCTTATTTGGTGATCAATGGACATTGACACCTTGTCATTTAGTGATTGATCGATTGATTTATTATTTATATCGCGTCGGTATCCATGCCATTTTAGCATGGTCATTGCGCTCTGGTCCTCCGACATCATTTTTAAACAAACAAGTTTTTAATTGTTCTTAAATGTTTTTTTTAATCATTTACAATTCCCCTCAAAGATTGAGGCAAACTGTTCCATAATTTTGGCGCTATCGCTTCAAGAGAGCGCACTCCGTAGGACTTTTTTCTGTGTTCATCCACACTAAGAACACTCAGTGAGTACTGTGTTGAAGACCGCAGGCTCCTCAAGGATGCATGTTTATAAATCAGTTCCTTGAGCTATTCCGGTGCTGAGCCATCTATGCAGCTGTACGCCAGGGACAGAATTTTGTAGTAAATGCGCTCACTCACAGGAACCCAATGGAGATCAATGGACATTGACACCTTCTCATTTAGTGATCAATGGACAGTGAAACCTTCTCATTTCGGTGGACATTGAAACTCCCACTGGCACTGAGCACAAATTAAACTTTGAAAAATATAGCAAATTTGACATTCCTCAAAGCTGCAAAGCTAGTGACTGCACGGCTAATGTACTCAAGAACGGCTGAACGCTTGGAATGGGATGCTGACACACGTGTGCCTGCTGGAGAGTTCGAGTTTTCAAATGCCGATCTGATAATCGTTTTAGGACCATTGCGATCATACCTGGCTAGAGGCAGATACAGGATGTCATGGCTCTACTGATTGTATTTTTAAAGGCACAAAATCACCAGAATGCCTAGCTAGAGGCAGATGCAGGATGTCATAGCTCTACTTATTGTATTTTAAAGGTACAAACATCACCAGAATGCCTAGCTAGAGACAGATACAGGATGTCATGTCTATACTAAATTTAATCTAAAGGCAAAAAACATCACCCGAATGCCTAGCTAGAGGCAGATACATGATGTCTATACTAAATTTAATATAAAGGCAAAAAAATCACCAGAGTTCCTTGATCAATCCCCAAATAGGTGACATGATACCCAGACGTGTCAGATGCTCAATAATGTATTAATGATCAATACGATAATTTAACATGTGATTTGATTAATTGAACTTTAAAATAATTGCATATACGAAATAAATCAGCGTTTTACATGTGCATTTTAAAAAAAAACTTTAAAAATATATCATGTGAGGAAAAATTGAGTTAGACTTAAAAGAATTTATTACATTTAAAATATTTCAAAGTTAAAATTATAAAAAGTCGAGCAATCTCTTTTTATGGTTTATTCAATGTGTGTATTGGCCACATAAGTAATTAAATTTGATTATGACGCGGGTCACGGCAGCATGAACGTCAGCCTTCGTTTGGAGGTTTGTCGTAGACGATGTTGCACTGCGTGTCGCCGTTGTTGCACCAGCATCTGTCACCGATCATCGTCAGATGTTTGTACACCGTCCCGTCATCGTAACAACTCTTGCCGTCTGTTGAAAGAAAGTTAACACGTTGAAAAGAACAACAACAACAACAACAACAGCAACAACACAATTTTGGAAGAATTTAGTTGAATAGAAATCTGAAGGCGTCGCGTGGAAGGATTTAAGACATTTACACATAGGTAATGGGGTTTGGCCTTCAAGGAAAGTAATATTCTTACACTCAAACCCAACACGATGGATTATAGGATCAACTTCCTACTGCGAATGTGAGATATCAGTCAGTGGACTCCTTGGTTGAGTTAAAGGATGGGGTTCACTGCCCGGTTCCTTCACACTTTAAACTCTACGGGGATATTTCCATGCACATACTCTCTGTCCAAATTTTTTTTCACTCCAATTGAGTTTGTAATTGCTGTCCAATTTAATATTTATTTTTATACATAAATTGAATAGTATACTTAAACTGAATATTGTCAGCATCACTAGTTCCAGAATCAAATTTTCTTTGTTCACTAGTTTTCAGTCCTTGGTTACCAATAGTTCAAATAACGAGCCCAATCTTAAAACACATCAAATTAGCAAAACTGTATAACGGTACGTAAAATGACCAATGAAACTCCATTCTACTGTATTTGTTATTACCTTAAACGTCATAGAAAAGCACGTGTATTTAGCTAGTATAATATATATTCAACTGACCTTGTTTAGGTGAACCTGGCTCTTGTTTCTTGGACGTGGACAAAGCCACTGCGAGACACAGCAACACGAATAGAGAAACTGTCCACTTCTTCATCACCTGCTCACTGGGACGCTCACACGGCTGGGCCATGACCATTTGTTAATGGACGATCTTCCTCTTGGTCAGCGTAGACAGCTTGTGAGGGAAGCCACGCACCCCTTTGACGACAACTGTTGAAACATGTCTGTTAATGTGGGGCGGATAATTGAGGTTTTATTTATTATTACTGTGTGTTTACTTCGTGCAGCCCAGTGGTTCTAAAAAAAAGAAACGATATGCTTGAACGACTTTGAAAACCAACGACGCATAGCAAGTTCTGAAACACTGTATGCTGTCAATTTTAGAGGAAAAAGTAGATCAAGGCATGTGGAAGCTTGAAATAGAAAGAAAGGAAAATAAAAGGAGAAAATTTAGGTTAAGAGCCTTCCTCTAGGACACTACATTTCACAAAGTGTTATTTTAAAATTTACGTCTGTTTTTACTGTTGTTTGTTCGCCGAAGAAGTCTTCTTGCCGCTTCTTGCCGCTTCTTGCCGCTTCTTGCCGCTTCTTTTTTTTGGCGTTCCCTTTTTTTCAGGTTTTCCCATACCTTGTTTCACTCATTTCCTATTTTGGTTACCTGATTCCTGTCTCTTCCTCTTATTATTTTAACACCCATGAACTCTATTAAATTTCTTGATGTCCCAACCACTTTTAAACCCAATATTTTTACACCATACTAAAATAGAGACGATTTCTTTTTCAGACAAGAAAATATTACGCACCAAACGCAATTGCGTTATTAAAAATATATATTATATATCACTTAGCGTAGTTATCGGGAATTATATTTTGGGCGCTAATGAACTCATTATTGAACCACACTCTGGCGTATCTATATATAGCCCGCGTGGTGGTGTTTGACCTTTGCTGACGAATTATATGCATAGACACTTATTCTATTTCGAAATTAGCAAAACTATTTCCATAACCATTCATCAAAACACAACAAAAAAAAAGATATAAAAAATAAATAATAAATTAAAAAGAAAGGTTTTTTTAATCCCTAAAAGAAATGAGGACTCCTGCCAACAGTGCACAGCACAAGCTACTCTCAACACGATACAGTTTCACGTGAATTATGCTCAAAGTAATTAGGCAATTAAAGATGACTGCCAGATTGCATTGATGACATTTTGGTGTGTGCTTGATGACGTCACGACACCGAGATCTCAGCCAATCAGTGCTGTGAGTCACGTTTCAAAAAACCGCCCAGGCTATATCGCAATGTAACTGTTGATAGTGCTGTAACTCTCTATTAGTGCCATAACTGCTAATAGTGCTGTAACTTCTTATAGTGCTGTAACTTCTAATAGTGCTGTAACTTCTTATAGTGCTGTAACTTCTAATAGTGCTGTAACTTCTTATAGTGCTGTAACTTCTAATAGTGCTGTAACTTCTTATAGTGCTGTAACTTCTAATAGTGCTGTAACTGCTAATAATGCTGTAACTTCTGAAAGTGCTGTAACTGCTGATAGTGATGTAACTTCTAATAGTGCTGTAGCTGCTAATAGTGCTGTAACTGCTAATAGTGCTGTAATTGCTTATGGTTCTGTAACTTCTAATGGTGCTGTAAATACTAAAGTGCTGTAACTAAACAAAGCAAAGAATATAATCATCTGACAGCCCCAAAAGTGTAGGGAATCAAAGAATGAAAAGGATTAAAAGTGATGTTGGAACGATATGTGAGAAGAGAGCGCCGAGTGAAACTGGGGGTGGGGGATGGGTAAGGTTTGGAGAGATGTCTCAGTAAGCCCCGCCCCGGAAAAGTTTTGATAAATTCCAAATGATGGGATGCGCTTTGCATCATGCTACATTTAACCGGTTAGCAAAGGAAAAGAAGCTAGTTGACATTTTGGTTCCCTTAACCATGCATGGGTTGAATATTCCTTTTATTTTAAGTTGTACATAAATTGTAATGTTGTTTCATTATTTTATTTGAAACTATTGATTAGTTTAAACTAATTCGTCAATCAAAAAAAATTAATACAAATTATAAAAAGTCCGTTCAAAACAGTTGATAGTTTGGTTTTTTAAATGACAAACCATCTATTATTATGTTAGTATAATAATTATAATTTTGGATTAAATATAAAACTTAAGTAGGTTTTCCCAAAATTTACAATTACAAAAAATGAGAAAAACACTGTTTTGTTGAAAAGTTTATGTCTTTTTATGGCTACTTAAATCAGGTAAATTTTAAAAAAAAATTGTTTAATCTAAATTGTATTTTTTTTTTAATTAGAAAGGAATTATTTAAATAAGTCGTCACATTTATTAATATGTGATTTAACTGAGGGGGAAATATCAGACAGAGGTAATTTCCAAACAAATGCAGAAAATTGAATAGTTTAATTGTGACAGGTAGTAGGATAAAAACAAAAATATAATTGCCAATAATTGTTCCGATTCTTAAAATAATTTTTATAAATACTTAATTAGATTAAAATTGTAAAGTTGTGCCCTCTACAATTCATTTACATCGTGGTTCATTTAAAATCTATAAATTCATATTTATGATTATTTTCTAAAAAGTATGGTCAGAGATAGAAAAACGAATATTTTATGAAAATTATTTTACGGTCAAAGGAAAATAGCCTGGCACCAAAAAATTTAATTTAAAAAAAACAAAAAAGATTCAAATTAAATGGGGAATAACTGTGCCAATATTAATATTTTCAAAAAAAATTTTTAATAGCCTCCCTTTGATTATAAAAATTGCTATCTCCAAGGAAAATTTAAAAAAAAAATACACGAAAGCCCCACTTTTACCGTAAGACTTGAAAAAAAGTGATTTCCTGCTGTCATTTTCGTAAACTTTTAAGTGAAATGATGGGTCTTTGACTCATTTACAAAATATACTTTCCCGGTAAGTGTACGTTTCAATCTACGAATGCTGTATCAGTTGCTCTAAACAATACCCAGTTCATGTCTTGGAACGTTTTTGCTTTAAATCAATGACTTTATTTGATATCAATACTGGAACATAGCAATGATGAAAACCAGGGGAAATTTTTAAAAAAAGGCATGGAAGAAGAAAGACAACACAACCGTTCATTTAATTAGCTTTATGATATACATATATATTAGAGATTTAATTAACATATTTTGATTATATTATATCTACCAGATTAATTTTTTTATAGCGACAAATACATACATTGCCCTATAAATAAGTTTTTGTATATTTCATATTAGTACTTCTAATTTGTATCAATTGCGACAAGGGGGAAAGATGATCCCTCATAGTAAGATAGAATTTAGTAACCAAATGAAATCTCCGGAACGACACATACTGATCCAAAGGGTAGGCAACCAAACAAAGGGAAGCAACCCACCCTGAAATAACACGACACATACACCGCATGAATCGTATGAACTAATAAAAACGCAACCTATATGCATAAACTTTAAACAAAACAAAAATTAACTAAACACAGTTAAAGCGTGCAAAGCAAACATTCCAACATAAAAGTTTTATTATTTTCCATTTTACAATTTAAAATAGAAAGAAAAATTATTAAATGTTAACTAAAACAGTGACCCCCACGATTTGCATACTGATGAGACGCTCTTCCCTTGTATTTGTCTCAAATTAATCATAAATGAATACAAACCCTTTCATCCCAATGTAATGCCTGCTGGAAAACCAGGGGCTGTCTTAGTCGATGGCTGCTGGAAGAAAGAGGCTGTAAAACACCCTTAGCACATTTAAATTTGACTCAATACTAAACTGAGGAACAATTCAAATGTATGCAATCAAATAAGACTAGATGAGATAGTGAACACAACGCAATAAGTCACATGACACGTTAAATGAAATGAATAACATGACGCATGAAATTGAACACATCACGTGACATGTTTAGTGGAATAAATGACGCGCTATCAAACACAGTAACTTGGTACATACACATGCAATAGTAATTGCCTTATGTATCTGAGACAATAATTTATGTAATACAAAGATTATGGGTTTTTTTCCGGGGGTTGGGGGGGGGGGTTAAAACAAATTTTAAATTGATACATATTTTGAAATTTAATTCAACTTAGGAATGTATGCTTACATAAACATGTATTGAATAGAAACCATTCAAGAGAAAATGAGAGGGTTTGCATTGCATTGCATTCATTTTTTTCTTCACATTTAAAGTAATTTAAAAAAAAACTATTTTTTTTCTAAACAAATAAACACAATACATAACAATATTATAAACTATTTTTTGCACATATAATATCCTAAAAACAATTTTTCCTACACATATAAACATATAAAATAAACTAATTTTACTACATGTATAATTTCATTTTTTTTAAATTTCTACACATAAAAATATAATATAAATTACTTTTTCAACATGTATAATTTCATAAAAACATTTTTTCTACAAATATAAACCTATAATATAAACTACTGTTTCCACATGTATAATCATATAACAACAATTTTTTCTACACATACACTATAAACCTATAATATGAACTACTTTTTCGGCATGTATAATTTCATTTAAAAAATGTCTAGACGAATAAACCAATATTATAAACTATTTTTTCTACATGTATAATTTCATAAAAACATTTTTTTTCTTCACATTTACACATATAATATAAACTACTTTTCCTACATGTATAATTTCATTTTTAATTTTTTTTAGACTATCAACCTACAATTTAACTGGAAAGGTAGATGTGGTAGTAAAGGCAGGAATTGAAAACAGATAACCACAGGAGACTGGTTGGGTAGATTTGTAGGATACCACCACAGCTCACTTCACAGGAGAGAGCTAAGATGGACGGAACATGACACATAAAAACTCTGGGAACCCCCCCCCCCCAAAAAAAAAAAGCTGGTACAATATAAAAGAGAGGTAGCTTTGGAGAAGAAAGCCGACCTTTTACAAGGCTTCCTAAGATGCAGTCAGTCAACAAAAGTAGCGTCAGTTGACCAGTAAGTATAACCACAGGAGACTGGTTGGGGAGATTTGTAGGATACCACCACAGCTCACTTCACAGGAGAGAGCTAAGATGGACGGAACATGACACATAAAAACTCTGGGAACCCCCCCCCCCAAAAAAAAAAAAGCTGGTACAATATAAAAGAGAGGTAGCTTTGGAGAAGAAAGCCGACCTTTTACAAGGCTTCCTAAGATGCAGTCAGTCAACAAAAGTAGCGTCCCTTGACCAGTAAGTAATTGTCATTCAAGTCATTTAGAGCCCTCTTATCAGACAGCCAGAGGGGATAGATGGCACAGACTGTATACTTCTGCAGTTATGAAAGGTCATGTGATATACAAATGGGGATTACACATTTTGCTTTTAAAATTCCAGACAATTAATTACATTAATTATTAATGCTGGTGGTTCTCAACCTTTTTATCGCCGTGTACAATCAATAGCATTTCAAAGTTTTTTCAGCCAATATGCATTTTTTTTTTAAAATTTAAAATAAAATGTGTGACACACAAGATAAAGATTATTTTTTTTTAAAATCACTTAAATTTCTGGTATTTTGTTACAAGTTTTGTCACCTGTGGGTCGCAACCCCGAAAGAGCCTCAGACAGGGGTCTCTTAAGACCCTCGGAAAACACATATTCATGTAGTAGCAACGAAAATTATTTTGTTGGTTTGGGGTCACTGCAATATGAGGCACCGTGTTAAAGTGTCGGGGCATTTGGTAGGTTGAGAACCACATCCTTAGGGACTCTATTCACAAAAGTAATTTCAACTATTCACAAAAGTAATTTCAACTATTCACAAAAGTAATTTCAACTATTCACAAAAGTAATTTCAACTATTCACAAAAGTAATTTCAACTATTCACAAAAGTAATTTCAACTATTCACAAAAGTAATTTCAACTATTCACAAAAGTAATAAGGAGATGAAGTTTTTTGTTTTTTATTTTATTTTGTGGTCTGACACAAAAAGTGCCACTTGTGACGGTTCCTGACCTCACCCCCCTCCCTAGCTTACCACGAGGATGTTGAGTTGGGCAATTAAACTCACTTAAAGACTTTTTTCTTACTTAACTAGAAGATATGACACGGTGCTACACGGGGCAACATTGGTAGGCATACTGCGCTCCCTTCTATCTTCTATCGCACGGTAAAAAAAAAAATCGAATTTTTACTAATGTAACTTAATCGGTTTTTGATGTATTGTATCCTCAGAAATAAAACAACAACATGTTTTCCATGTCCTTCACAATACATATTTAGGAAATAGAAAATCAGATTGTAATTCTTAAAGGAGTACGTATGTATATATTTTACGTTTCTGCGTCATTAAGCTTTGTGACATTTTTATCTTCTGTATATAAATATGGACCCACCCAACAGTTTTTCACGCCACTGATTTCAAAAAGAAAACATTTTTTTTTCTTTACAAATTGTAAAACATGTCCTCAATTTTAATGTTCAGATTGTTGGATTTGAAATATCTGTAACATGAACGGACTTTGATTTATTGGTATCTTCATTAAAAAAAATTTAAAGAGAACTTTTGACTAGCTCCCGAACTATGCAATCAGAAATCTTTCGGGAAAACTGCATAATTCTGATATCCAAAGAATAATTTCTTTAAACAAATTTGTGTTTTGGGGAAATGTTATAGATCTGAACATAATTTACTCTCTCTTTCCCATGAACTTATTTTCAACGTAAACTAATAGTTTTCTTATAATTAATCGAAGTCGTAGCCAATCGTTATCCCTGCACCTGAATTTTATTTTCAGGATATGAAGAAAAAAAAATGTGGTTCTATTGTTAAATAAAATATAACGAATGTAAAAATGATTGGTTTTTCAGATATTATTATCTGCATAAAAAAGTTAATAATCATTTTTCTTTGGCACGAAATTTATAATATATATATTTATATATATATATATATATATATATATATATATATATATATATATATATATATATTGTAACAATGTTTTCGTATGTATACACTTATTACAACTCCTATTTCAATGGGCACGTACATTGAGCTTGGTGTATACCATCATTAGTTCGGGGGTCATCCCACTGAATGGTCAGCACTTAAACACCGAGGAGACTGAATTGGAAAAATATTTATGGTCAACACGCAACAAGCCGTAATCAATGACCCACATTTACACTCAAATGAGTGGACGCGCACTCACATATCCTTACACACACTAACAGGGACACCGGTCAATATAATCCGCTTCTTCTCCCCCACCCAAACTTTTCGCCCCACACACACTTTTTTTCTCCTTCATTTCATTTGCCCCTACAATTTTGGGACGAAAAATTCCAAATCACATAACAACTGAAATCTTCCAAACAAAATTATTTTTTTTTGTGTGTTCTTGATCGATAATAGCTGTTATTCTTTGTATTCCCGAAGGAGCAGAGATTCCACGAGATGGCGCCCTCTGTGTGACGACGCCCCAATTAATCAAAACCGTTCGAGCAATCTTTGCGTCGTTCGGTTTTTTTCTTACAACGGCGTGTCCTGCCTGCACGTGTGTCTTATGCTTGAGATTAGTATCTGATTGTGTCTCCCATGCTGCAGTGTGAGCAAAACCTTAGGTGGGATATTTACAACGGCGTGTCCTGCCTGCACGTGTGTCTTATGCTTGAGATTAGTATCTGATTGTGTCTCCCATGCTGCAGTGTGAGCAAAACCTTAGGTGGGATATTTACAACGGCGTGTCCTGCCTGCACGNTAAACAATGACCCACATTTACACTCAAATGAGTGGACGCGCACTCACATATCCTTACACACACTAACAGGGACACCGGTCAATATAATCCGCTTCTTCTCCCCCACCCAAACTTTTCGCCCCACACACACTTTTTTTCTCCTTCATTTCATTTGCCCCTACAATTTTGGGACGAAAAATTCCAAATCACATAACAACTGAAATCTTCCAAACAAAATTATTTTTTTTGTGTGTTCTTGATCGATAATAGCTGTTATTCTTTGTATTCCCGAAGGAGCAGAGATTCCACGAGATGGCGCCCTCTGTGTGACGACGCCCCAATTAATGAAAACCGTTCGAGCAATCTTTGCGTCGTTCGGTTTTTTTCTCACAACGGCGTGTCCTGCCTGCACGTGTGTCTTATGCTTGAGATTAGTATCTGATTGTGTCTCCCATGCTGCAGTGTGAGCAAAACCTTAGGTGGGATTTTTACAACGGCGTGCCGTGCAAGCACGTGCCTGGCATGCTAGAGTATAGTATCTGATTGTGTCTCCCATGCTGCAGTGTGAGCAAAACTTTAGGTGGGGTTTTTACAACGGCGTGCCCTGTCAGCACATGCCTGGCATGCTAGCGTCTAGTATCTAATTGTGTCTCCCATGCTGCAGTGTGAGCAAAACCTTAGGTGGGGTTTTTACAATGGCGTGCCCTGCCAGCACGTGCCTGGCATGCTAGAGTCTAGTATCTAACTATGTCTCCCATGCTGCAGTGTGAGCAAAACCTTAGGTTGGGTTTTTACAACGGCGTGCCATGCGTGCCCTGCCAGCACGAGCATGGCATGCTAGATTCTAGTATCTAACTGTGTCTCCCATGCTGCAGTGTGAGCAAAACTCTAGGTCGTTTTTTTTTTTCTGTTTCACTTCCTGGCATGACTAAACACGAAAGACTCTTAAAATCCTGGAAACAAGTCCACTGCGTATGTTTCTGCTAAAGAGTTACAACCGATCTCAATACCCCTTCACCACCAAAACAAAATAAATAAAAAATAATAATAATAACAAATGTGTGTAAACAGTTGGTCTACTTAATTGGGTACCATTCAGTCGTATAGCTAAGGTAAGTGCAGCCCGAGGGGTGCCATACAATTTTGTCCCCTCCCCATACACTTTTTCTCTGAGCTACAACTGTACAGTTAGCTCAAAATGTTTCATCTCTAAGTAACAAAAAATAGGGCCGCCCGGGGCTGTCCACCCCGCAGCCCCCCTACCGCGCCCCACTTCCTACGTTACTTGCACCATCCATCTCTCGTCTCATTGGTGTAATTGATCTGCCGCATCTGTCCTGTCGTGAATGTAATGGCACTTACCTAGCTCACCAATTTATGGCTGGCCAATGCACATTGTTGACACATTCTGTAGTTGATGAATGGATATGTTAGTTATTATTTTTTTTTTACACTCATCAAGGTCATCAAGGACAACTAACCTAATATCTAGTCCTAAACAAAGGCGAAATGCACGAGGATTGCTATCAGCACGTGCAAACTATAGTAAACTTTTGTTGTTCTGAAAGAGTTACAAGCCTGAGTAGTAATTTGGTTAAAAGACACGTGACATCCACGTGAAGCATCTCCACATCCTTTAACCACATCAAGTTTTACTAAATACATGTTATTCCTAGATTCGTACAGTGAAACCTGTGAGTTTCCAGCCTTGACTTAGCTCTAGCCCAGGCCATTGTGATAAGTTGACACGTTGACTATAGTTGTAAGTCGACGTCGTTAAATGAAATGTATATCCATCTAAAGCTGAAGGCAATCTGTTAAACAAACACTGTAGAAACCTGAGAAAGCAAGACGTAACAAAACAGCTGGATTAGGGGGGACACTTTCCGCGAGCCGCCGGGTAACATCACCGGACAATCCCTGAAATGCAATCCACAGGAAACACGAAAGGTATGAAAGCCTAAGGAGACATGGAGAAACGAACTAGAAGCGGACGCACTAAGTATGGGATACACCTGGAGGCAACTGGAAAGGAAAGCACAGGTGAATGGAACATTCTTGTAGACGGCATATGCCCCAGACGGGGTAAAAGATATTACTAAGTAAGTAAGTCAGTTCACGTTGATGTGAATTAACTCCATACATAATGTTTAAGCACAAAAATCTTGTTTTAGCTTTGATAATTGAGCCACGTCAATAGGTGCACTTTCTTTTTGTGTTCCCATTTTTTTCTTATTCTCAATTTTTGTGTATGTTCGTCTTTCCAATCATTGAACGTGATTCTCATTTTGACTGAGCACGAAATAAATAACAATCATTCCTGCTTGTTGCGCCCCTTTTAGTTTGGTCCTATTGTGCTATTCACAGGTTTAACTGTATATTTAACTAGTTTCTACAAATGTATGCTAGAAACGTACTTATTATAGTGGTTATGTGGTTTTGGTCTTTGATTAAATAAATGGCGTTCCATTTCTAGAAAGAAAAAAAAAAGGACTCTTAAAGCACGTGATACCTGGCACAGCCAATAGCGTTACTGTGATCCTTTGCGTAACACCATCTTGTTAAAGAGCATTTCTGTCCACCGTTCATGTCTCAATTATCGCCCGGGGCTTATTTGTAATGATGTGAGGGAACGACTTGAAAATAATTTTTTTTTGGTTTACAAAAACCAAATTCTACATATTACCAACTGTTTCACCCACGTGACACGTTGCACTCTGGTAAATTGTATGGGTCGGCCAAGATAAATTGCTTTTGGCTAATGATCAGTTTATACAAGAGCTTATCCATTGTCGCTGTTGTCTCACAATCATTTTACAAGACAATCCGTGGACGTCAGACGGATCTCAGAGCACTGACAGCACTGATGCAGTGATGGTCGAATCAACGAACTGGAAAATTGAAGATTCATCATGTAAACGTACCGTAGGTCAAGGCCGTACGCGAAATGTTTCAGCCTTGTACTTAAACGGGATCATGTTGAAAAATTTAAACCACGGATGAATCCATCCATCCCTACGGGGCGCTGCAGCCCATATAGGGCTTTGGCCTGTCTCACCACTTCCTTCCACTCAGACCTTCCATTCATCCCTGTAGCGCTACAGCCCCTATGGGGCGTTGGCCTGCCTCACCACATAATTCCTCTCAGACCTAACTGGTGCTTTTATTTTCCATGCTTGTATTCGAAGCTGCTGTAGATCCTTCTCAACAATACCATGGATATCAAGAGGAGAGAAGTAGAGCTTAAAACCAACGACAAACCGAAGAGACAACAATTATCACAAGGAAAAACAAAATAAAGAAACCATCTGCAGCCTAGTTTTTTTTTTCTTTAGATGTTTATTTCTTAATTGGGCAAACATAAATGTAGAGCCCTTTTTTGAGGTTAGGCGACATCAGGAGAAGTGCTTCTCAAAAGGTGATCTGCGATACCTCAGTCAGCAGGCCACAAACATTTTTTTTATGTTTCAAATAGAAAATAAGTGAGGCTTTCCTTTCTAAATGTTATGACTGTCCGCCACTCTAAAAGTCTGAGAAGCACTGTTTTAAAAAAAGACAGCTTCGGAGACCAAGCCGATCCATCAAAACAAACAAAGGTGCGGAGAAACTGGTAACAGTGCAGGAATTTGATAGGATCATCTGTATTGTGAACTTTGGTCCTCCAATGTATACGTGATAGTTTTGTTTCGATTGTACTGCAAGCCCGGCCATCAAAGATTGTTATAAACTAATTTCTGAGAATAATTTACAGCAACAGCTTAACCTTGTGTAGGCTGAAATCTGCTGACCATCGTTCCCTATTCCCTCTGATTTTGACGGGGTTTTTTTTCCAACTGGCCATCTCTGTACATGACCACCTATTCCCCTGGATATCTCTGCACCCTGCCATCTCTGCATATGGTCAGCACTGTACATGACCACCTATTCCCCTGGATATCTCTGCACCCTGCCATCTCTGCATATGGTCAGCACTGTACATGACCACCTATTCCCCTGGGTATCTCTGCACCCTGCCATCTCTGCATATGGTCAGCACTGTACATGACCACCTATTCCCCTGGGTATATCTATCTGCACCTGGCCATTTTTGCACTTGTTCATTTATGCACCTGGCCATATCTGTACCTGGCCACCTCTGAACTAGGCCATCTCTACACATGGCCACCAACGCACCTGAGCGAGGATGAGAGGGCTTTTTGTGTGTTTCATTAACAATCTAAAAAAGCAATCCATTTTATTTATTAATTTTACTTTTGAGAAGGGGAGAATACTTTGTCAATTTTGTCACGCGCGGTTATGAAATCAAATAAATTTAAAGCTTTTGCTAAAATAGGCTATTCGCGTCATGACGTCATTTGTGTTATTACTTTGATATTTTTTTTAGACATTTATATAACATTAATTTTAATTTAATTTCGCAATATTATCAACGTGCTAAAAACGTATTGAAAAAAAAAGCAATAGATAATTGAGTTTTCCCAAATAAAATGTTATTATGATTTAATCATTCTAAGATCATTATTTATTGATTTTAAAAATTACCATAACGTCCTAATTTGAATTAAATGCTTAAAATAGTTCTTTAATCGTTATTTTAAATGGATTTGCAATTTATAATAATACTACTTAAACACATACTAAAATAAAAGCTGATATATATATATTTTTTTTTTTCACATTTTAATTAATTCGATTTCCATAAAATAATAGACAATCACTATCATGTTTTTTAAGAATCCGAACTTATTTAAATCGCCTCGTTTCTTTCGCGTTAAGGATGATGCTGCGGCTGGAGATTATAAAGCACCAAAGAATTATTTTTAAAAAAAATTAATGTATATTTAATTCCTTTACATTTCTTGGCAAGGTTAGTTCCAGAATGTTCCATTGACGTAAGTGCAGTCTATTTAATAACACCGACACCCACACGACACCCTTGCAAGCGCGTGTTTTATGTGTGTGGGCCGGGATGTCACATGGTATGTGACGAATCTCCGATCAATGTTGAAAAAGGCCCAGCGCGAGCAAGGATCTTTGATTCCCTTCCCGGTACATGCACGGCGGTGTGAGCAAAGAGTCGTAGCAAGGCACGTGACAGCGAATGAAGTGAAGCTGAGAAAGTTGTAGGGAACAGGATCTCGTTGTCTCCAAAATTTTATATATCAGCTCTGAGGATTTATTTACTTTGCATCTCTTAATATAATTACTGAAAAAAAAATCATTTTAAAAAAAGATTTCAACAATAGAGCGATTTGAAAACATTTGAAGAGAAAAAACTTTTGAGAGGATACGACCATATTATCTTGAACAAAGTGAGTTGACGGAATTTTAAAAAAAATTACTTTGTATTTATCTTTGATACATTTCTGCGTCGCCTTTTTTCAGTTTGAACACATTCTTCTTGCTGTCCTCTCACCTACTTATGTTCTGTCACATTCTTCATTGCTGTCCTCTCACCTACTTATGTTCTGTCACATTCTTCTTGCTGTCCTCTCACCTACTTATGTTCTGTCACATTCTTCGTGGTGTGCACTCACCCACTTATGTTCTGTGACAGTCCATTTGCAGTCCTCTCACCTACTTATGCTCTGTCGCAGTCTATTTGCTGTCCTCTCACCTACTTAGGCTCTGTCGCAGTCTATTTGCTGTCCTCTCACCTACTTATGTTGTATCACGTTCTTCTTGCTGTCCTCTCGGAGGCTACATGTCAGCTAAGTGTTACTTTTTTTAAATTCTGTTTTTACTGTTGTTTGTTCACCAAAGAAGGCTTCTTGCCGACACGTTCGTTGTTTTGTTGTGTTCTTTTGTTTTTCCTCAGGTTCTCCCGTACTTTGTTCACTCATTTCTGCCATTTCATTTCTGCCATTTCATTTCTGCCATTTCATTTCTGCCATTTCATTTCTGCCATTTCATTTCTGCCATTTCATTTCTGCCATTTCATTTCTGCCATTTCATTTCTGCCATTTCATTTCTGCCATTTCAGGTTAAGCCTAAACCTTTGCAAAGTGTCTTAAATTTTTAAAACAAATTTTTGTTTTGTTTTCTTCTTTAAAGTAGAAAATTTTAGCGCAGGTATGGTAGAGAACACGGCTTGACATAATTTTCTTACCTATTACGATTAGCTATTGAAGTAATGTATTCAGACAAAAAATTGATGTATAAATATCGCAAACTTGATGTCTTTAAGGTATGGCGAACCACTTTACATAATCCTTTATCGTTATTTTTTTTATAATGGTGTTTTCTTACGAGAATATTTCAGCGCTGTTCACCGATAAAATTTCCAGAAAAATTTCACCATAACATTGATCAATGTGTGTCTTCGAACTGGTGTCGCGAACATATTTTCATCCAATGTGTTCTGCTCAGGGTGTTTTAGTATTTCAACGTTGTAATCAGACGGGACTTAGACTTGCCGAGGCCCTAAGCTATACAAAGTCCGGGGGCCCCCTACCGTTTTAATGACTTCAGCTGCAAATAAAAATGCGTGTAAAAGGACTTATACGAAAAAAATATGTCTTTAAGGGTCGTTTAATTTGCAATGAAAAGGACTCCGGTGTACTTTAGTTACACAGGCGCTCGCAATGACACATCAAAGCGAGACTCCGTGTACTTTAGTTACACAGGCGCTCGCAATGACACATCAAAGCGAGACTCCGTGTACTTTAGTTACACAGGCGCTCGCAATGACACATCAAAGCGAGACTCCATGTACTTTAGTTACACAGGCGCTCGCAATGAAACATCAAAGCGAGTTGCCGTTAGTAGCTCAAATAAATCTGGAAGCTGAATGAAACAGAGGTTTATTTTCTTGTAAATATTAACCAGAATTATGAGACACGTTGACCATAGTTGTAGTTTGACGGTCGTTCAATAAAATGTCTATCCATCTAAAGCTGAAAGGAATCTGTGAAACAATTACTGTGTAAACTTGACAAAACAAGAAGTAACAAAAACAGCTGAGCGTGTCGGAAAGACGACTCCGCCAGCAAGCAAACAAAGAGTAACGCAAAAATAATTTTAAAAAATAAACATTTAGCTGAAGTGTGCAATCTGAGAGGACAGCAGGAGGAATGTGATAGAACATAAGTAGGTGATATGGCAGCAAGAGGAATGGGATAGAGCATAAGTAGGTGATAGGACGTGAAGAGGAATGGGATAGACCATAAGGCGGTAAGAGAGTTGATACAGGCCAAAAACAAAGGACGAGAGGATAGTAAAGTCCACGGCTATTGGTTTTCAAAGGGATGTGAGGAGTAGGACAGAAAGTTTAACGAGGAAAGGACTACATGACATAAATGTCATATGATCATTTCGTTGCGCCCTTTTTTAGTTTTTTTCATACCTTGTTTCGCTTACCTTGTTTCCCATACCTTGTGCCCCACACCTTGTGCCCTATATCTTGTTTACCATACCGTGTTTCCCATACTACCTTGCTTCACATACTTTGTTTTCCATACCTAGTTTCCTATACCTTGTTTCCCATTGCTTGTTTCCCATACCTTGTTTCCCATACATCTGTATCAAGTAGTAACGATAATTTTATGATTGGGGGGTCACCACAGCACAAGGAACTGTATTAAAGGGTCGCGACTTTAGAAACACTGAGAACCACTGTTGTAGGGGAGTCGTTGGAGGGGTTGGCTAAAAATATAGGTATTCTTGGTGCTTATCAATGAAGTTACCCTCAGCTATATATGTAACTCTTGAAGTCCGCATATCTCTGTAATCAAGCAACAATTGAATATTCCCCTCAAAGAATTCATCATCCACAAAAGGGGGCTAGTAATTTTTTTTTTTAAAAAGACAAAATCCTGCATTATTGGCACGCGTGATTTTTTTTTTTAAAAGCGTGACTTCCGGGAGGGCAATTTTAGATGGAAGTGCCCCCGGAACCAAAGTGTCTCTCTTTGGGGGAGCTGTGACCTCATCTCACACAGAACCAAACACTTGATGATGGGATCGCCCTTTAGCATGCGATGGGCGAGCGCTCAGAAACACCCCTTGGGCTTTTATTAACATTTCTTTTTTTCTCTCTTTGGGGGAGCTGTGACCTCATCTCACACAGAACCAAACACTTGATGATGGGATCGCCCTTTAGCATGCGATGGGCGAGCGCTCAGAAACACCCCTTGGGCTTTTATTAACATTTCTTTTTTCATTTATATAATTGACTTGATAAGAGATTAAAAAATATTTTTAAAAAATATGATGCGATAATAATTTCAATGAGACCTGAATTATTTTTGTTAAAAAGTTGAATTTGATTTTAGAGCCGTCACGCGCGATTGCATTTCTAAAACCATTAAATATTTCGTCCTTGGGGCGTAACAAATCTACGGGGTTTGAATATACTAGTTAAGCGTCCGGGGGTTTTTCGTTTATTTTTTCGAATAGACACAGAGATATGGCAATACAGGTTGGTCTCGCAAGTGAAGCAGCTTTTTAGAAAACAGTTTTGTAAAACATAACATGTATTCTCCCATGGGCAAAGCCTTTGATAGGGCGCCTACACCAGAATCAGCTGTTGACATCACGGTACCAGGATTTAAAAGTTACTTGACTTTTAACTTCAATACATCTTAAGAATGTGTGTGTGGGGGGGGGGGGCGGGCATTTGCAATTTATCGTTCGCAGGAAATAGAACAAAGTATGCGGAAGCTTGACTCGAAAGAGAAGAGAAGTAAGAGAATAACTGTCGGCAGACAGGAAATATAAAAGAATACGTCAGGAAATACAAACTAGTCGAAAACTTAAGTGATCGCCATTATTATTGCCGGAAGTTGAATTTTTTCAAAAAGAAGATTAAAGGAAGTGAAAGAATGTATCATTCATAAGAGCCATTCAGCATTGAAAGAATGTATCATTCATAAGAGCCAGTCAGCATTCGTGTGGACGACTGGTGTATACTTCTGAAACAATAATGTTTTCAAAGCTTCTTCTTGCTAAACTCCACACCATTCACATGAACTTTACATACGCCGATCATTCCAACAGCTCGTTGATTTACAAGGACGCTCATCTCTTTAACCACAGACGCAAAAGGCGTTTCATTCACCGTCTCCACTCTTCCTATTCCCATAATCCCCATCGCCGTATAAAAGGGGTTTTAGCGGCTCTCTTTGGTCGCCCCTCTCGCACAGAGACGTCGTGTGGACCATTTAACCCCTGCGGTTGCATGGACAGTCAGATATTTAAGGGACCCAAAGATGTGAGTTGGGAGGGAATACAAAATTAGGCCCATCAACCCCTGAAAGCAGCACGAGGCACAAAACCGGAAAACTGTCAGAAAGGCGTTCAGAAGTCACGTGACGGCTCTGCTTCTAACGGAACTCGGCATCTATTATGAATGGTTGACTATTTTTACCCAAACAAATCTTTCCCTAATAGCTGTAGATTATAGCTGTAGATTATTATATAAAATAAATGACATGTGTATCTAATACAATACTTTTCATAAAAATAGTACAGCATCTCTGATTTCAGCAAGCTAATTTTTCTTTCTCAGCAACCAGCACTTTTTTTCCCGTTGGGAGGTTTCTACTTGGGTTTTCATTCCTTGAAAACAAATGAAGACATTTCTTGTGCATGAAAAATCGCAACCAAATCTATGGATCTCTATGGAAACACCATGGTTGAGAACCTGCGCCCTGATATTTTTAAAAATTCCGAAATCTGTCTCATTTCTTAAAGGCAACTCAATTCCATTCGCGCACAGCTTCCGCCCCCCCCCCCCAAATCAAAGATCCACCACAACTACAACATCCCCCACATGGTTAAATCCATCACTAAGACCAAGTCATCAGTGTTCAAGTCACGGCTCAGCGTTAGATCACTGCCTTTAAAAAGCCACGATTGACTGAGTGAGGACACGGAAACAGTTGTTACGCCCGAATCACAAGGGCAGTAAATACAGAGCGGTCTTAGAGTTGAAACATCTTAAAGTATACGTAGTTGCTTTTTTTCCTTCACAGTGCTAAGAGTGCTACAAATGTATTTTAATATCGCGTGTGGTAAAATCTCAAATAAGTTAGAGAAACAGACCCTTGGAAAAGCTGTTAACATAGATTTCCTAAAATACTCAGTTAAGGAACATTCTAGACAAGACCAGGGGTATTTTTGCCCTCTCAACGCTCACAAAAGTATATTACTGGTAGTAGTTAGAAGGAGCCCTTTTATTTTTGCAAACCTTTTCATGCTAATCCAGATCAATTACGCACATAATTAGGGGCCTTTCGGAGATCTTGTCTCACTTCCAACAGAACCAGCCGTTTGACGTGTTAAGCACGTGACTTTAAATGTTCTCTATTCTATTCAAGACTTTCATCCAAGGAAACACAAAAATCATAAATACAATCTAATGAGCAGTTCGCTCCCACGCGCATGTCTCGATGTGTTTTCTTTTCAATTCCCCAGTGGAGAATATGCCCGCAACAATTTGTCTCCGAACCTCCCGGTCCCTTGCAATCTTCTCTAACTCATTCCTACTCTTTCCTATCTTTGTTTTTTGTTTTTTTTTTCAATCTTTGTAGACCACTCTTCCCCCAGGTGTTTCCCCTCCCCCTTTCCCCGTTCCTCTTGACTCTAGCGGGTTCCTTGCCCCCCCCCCCATACAAAAAGCATCACTCTTCTCCCACGTCATGATGTCCAGGTGTATATGTCTCGGTCTGTTGTTGCCAATATGTAAGTTAACATTCTAATCGTCTGCTGATGTGAAAAATAACACCGAGATGATCCAGCACAGGCTTTCAACGACGGGGCTTTGCAATTCAAAAGGAAAGCGCGCGCCAGATCTCGTCTTGAGCTTCATTAGGTCCAACTGAGATACACATTTCTGTCTTGCACAACAGACGACGAGAAGACAAATTGGGGCAGGTGGGCGGGTGTCTGAAGGAACATCTTATGTTTCTTAAACCTCAGGAAGATACGTCTCTATCAAATTAGGCGTGGGTGAATGTGTCTGGTTTCCGGTCCAGTGTATTGCAGATTGCATGTATACCCATAGAAGACGCCATTTTTTTAAAATTTTGTTAATGGAGGGAATAAGAAGGGAAAGCGACGTCTGCGCAAGGGGAAAAATATTCTATGTTCGAATTTTGTTTACGTGTAAATTATATCATGTTTTCTAATGATTCCTAGAAATCTTCTTTAACATTATTTTCTCTCTATTCAATAATTTAAAAAAAAAAAAATTTAAATGGGATTATTTTTGTGAATGAAAATGGTTCTATCCCCCTCCTTCCCTTTTATAAATATTTTCAACTTTTCAGGAAACGAATTATATTTCTTTTAATGAATAAAAGATATCATTCTAGGACAGAAAGCACAAACTTTGAAAAGTTGCTTAATATTGATTCATTTCAATTATGGATTGATACATTTTAACAGTAAAAAAAAATATTTTAATGGAAATTGGTGGAAATTCTAGTGAAACAAGAACACCCACACATTCTAATGAAA